>RJWT010002742.1:0-39336 GCA_004365215.1 Cuniculus paca | reverse complement strand
TTTTTTTTCTTTTTTTTTGCAGCACTGGGGATCAAACTCACAAACTCGCACTTGCCAGGCAGGCACTTAGGCCACTGAGCTAAATCCCCGGCCCTTGTCTTTTTGCAACAGGGTCTCACTATGCAGTTCAGGATGGCCTTGAGCTCACTTTGTAGCCCAGGCTGGTCTGGAACTCACAGTGATCCTCCTGTCTCAGCCTCCCGAGTGCTGGGATTACAGGTGTGCGCTACCATGCCTAGCAGATTCACATTGTTTCTAAGTTGTATCTATATAGTCTTCATTGAGGATAGTTACATCAACTTCCCCTACTAGCTACTTTTATCAATTAATAAATAACAAAAGTCCTCATTTTTCTTTCAGTTTTTTAGCCATTCTGTGAGACATTTCTGAACAAAAAGAGTCAAGAGTCAGGGATCAAAAGAACCTATCGTGAGATTCAAGGACTAAAAGTAACAAGATTCTTTACACAATAAATTAAATAAAGGGGAAGTAATATTATTTTTCTCAGAGCAACAAAGTCAAATAAGGTAGGACTACGTGTATGTTCACAAATCAACTCTTAGCAAAATAAAATAAAACTGTTTGTCTCAAACTTCTATTTTAGAATTAACTTCTTCATGCAAAAGCATTATTTGTTTTTAATTGGAATGACAAACATTAAATCTGTATTATAACTGCCTGAATAAGCAACCTTCAAAGAGCCTACTATTGTCTACATCCATAGGATGCCAAGGATACTAGGTAACTTCTTTCTCAGAGAATCGAACATTATGCTCTCCTGGTTAAGACTTAGGAACCAAAACTACACATGCATAAATCCTAAGAATGGAATTTTCTATATCATCTGGTGGGGGGTGGTGTATTTTCAACAAAAAAATAGAATTCAGAAAAGAACATTTTTCTATATTTTGCTCAACCTTACATAAGTTTTCCCTGAATCCAAATTACTTTAAATAAAATATAAATTTCTTTCTATAAATACAAATCTTAGACACAGGGACTACCAAGAAATATTTCATGGATAAATATGAAGTTATAAGCCAATTATTCAAGTAACTTTCAAACATAATATTTCTAAATAATTTTTAAAATTTAGAATACTAAACATTGTCTTTAGTTTGTTTTTGAGATGTGGTCTCACTTTCCAGTTCACGTGGCCTTGAACTCTCAGCCAACCTCCTGCCTCAGCCTCTCGAATGCTGGATTACAGGTGTGCATTACCATGCCTCACCTAATTATTGTCTTTTAACTATACTTTTTAAAACTTTGCATAGGGGGCCAGGGATATAGCTCAGCAGCACAGTGCCTGCCTGGCAAGTGAAAGGTCCTGAGTTTGATTCCCAGTACCAGGGGGAAAAAAAAACTTGCATGGGCTACAGCATATAAATATATTAATAAAAATACAAAAGAAGCTTACTAAATTAAAGCAGGAAGGTTGAAACATTTCATCTTTACACATCAATCTCATCTATATTATCAACTGTGGTGATGAGATTATAACATTGGTAAGAAAAATTCAAACTATACAAAACACAGATGTAAAGAAGCACTTAACAAACAAAAAACAAAATGTCTCCTAAAATCATACCTGCTTCAGATCAGAATTTTCATTTTTCTCTTTCTCTGCATTTTCAATATTCACAATTTGTTGTTGAAGTTTTAACCTAAAAACCATAATCCAACAAAATATATTACAAATCCATAGTTCACTTTTTACATAATTATTCAATCACTCCATTGACTGGTTTGGCACCAGGCACTGTGCTATGCAAACTGTAGATGCAATCATGAAGATTAGAGGCTGGGTTGGCATATAACTATGATGAAACACAAATGACTTCTTCCAAAACAGGAAACTACGAGCACTAAAAGGATGAGACATCACATGTGCCCAGGGGTACAGCAGACACAACTGAGGAGTAAGGTTTTAACAAACATAGGGATCAGCCTGAACAACTGGCCGTCAGTGGAAAACTACAGAAATGTGTTCTTAAGGCATCAGAAGGCAGCTCAGTTCAGGAGAAGGCACCTCATACCCATTCAACTTAAACATTTTACTATCTATGAAATGCTATCAGACATACTGCTATTTCACTTTCACTCTTTAAAGGGTGCAGATTTCAAAGAAAATCATCTTTTGCAGGACAATATACTGTACTGCATAAAATACCTTATCAGCTTTTAATCGCTGAGATAAAAATTTGAAGAGGACACAATCTGTCTTCTAAAGAAATGACACATGCTCAGTCACAGCCCTAAAATCCAAAGGAGCTCCCTCTGAGAGGCTAAGGCAGGCAGACTGCAAGTTCCAGGGCAGCCTAGGCAACTTAGTGACTCAGTGAGATCCTGTCTCAAAGGAGAAGCAGCTCAATGCAAACGCTATAGGGTTCAATCCCTACTACTGGAAACACGCACACACGCACACGCACTCACAGGGAATGACTCATCAGATAGAGAAGACTTTATATTAAGTAGGTTTGGCAGGATAGGCCCTCAACCACCTTTTGAAAATTCTTTAAACACTTAAATACAGTTCACTTGGCACTTGTTTTTATTAGCATGTCCTATATACCAAATCAGGATGTGCCTACAGCTATGCTACAGCTATGAAATTTCAATAAATACCTGTTGATGGGCTGAATGAACCTAAACCCTGGGTTGGACACTGAATGTGTAAGTTGAATAGGTAACATAACTTGGAAGAAACCTGATGACCCATGGCTTGAGATGATTACAAATGAATGCCAGAAGCAACAGTGCTAAAGGAAGGGGTAAGTCCTGCTCCTCCTCTTGTCCCTTTGTCACTAGCAGTTGAATTTGCACTTTCTATTGCTAGCTATATTACTAGTACTCTCTCAAACTTTTTGTGCATTTCCTCCATAATATTTATGGATATTATTAACTTGGTGCTTTTAGGTTACTGAATTAATAAAGGTTTATTTCTACAAAATCAATGAACAGAAGAGAGAACACTGTGGGTCCTAGCCTAGAGTCAGAGTTAGAAAGCATAGGCTCTAAGAACATCCTAGCTCTGATAAAGAATGTGGAGATATAGTACTTGGATGATCAAAAAAGAAACAAGACTCAGTAAGAAAGCATTCACGGCCAGACTGCTTCATTGCAAGCCTACAGTAAACATCAAATACTGCCCAACATACAAAGCTGACGCCAAAGAAATGAATGGTAAAGAGCATCCGAATATAGCAAAGCATTAAAGAAGTAAGAGCACCGTCACAATAGGTTAGAGGAGATGCTACGCAGCACAGGCCCTTGCTCAGCTCACTTTACTGATACGCCCGCCACTGAATTAGAATCTAAAACCGGTACCAGATTTTTTTAAAAGAGAAAATTAGTTCACAATTTAAGATATTACATTTAAGATTTTAAGGGGTAATGGATTTTAATGTAAATAAAATTCATTTTAATAGATATTATCAGGGTTTAGGAATAACACCAAGGATTTTAAATCTCAGTAACAAAAGACTTTAAGAAAAGTAGATAGTGTTTCAAAAGATAGTGTTAATGATTTAGGAATTAAAGTATAATATCTCTTCTGATAAGAAGGTTTTTAATATTTAAAGTGTGTCACAAGTCAAAAGAAAATACGCTTTATATTAGAAGTATAAATTAGAGGGAAAAAGCCATGTATGGTGGTGCACACCTGTAATCCCAGAACTCTGAGAGGCTGATCCAGGAGGATCACAAGTTCAAGCCTAGCCTGGACAATTAAGCAACTCAGCCAGACAGTATCTCAATAATAAAAAAAGGGCTAGGAATGTACCTCAATGCTAAGGCCACAGGTTCAAATCCCGGTACTGCAAAAACAAAGTACAGTGAAAAGTGCAATTAATTTTCATTAGGGGACCAGTTAAGATTACATATGAGAAATACAATTTGAACTAGATCTTGAATATAAAATAAGAATCTGAAATAGAGAATGATATGCGGAAGGCAGAGAAGAGTGTAAATGATAAGATCCTACAGGTAACAGAGGAAATGGCATTAAAGCACAATTCATTTTAGAAGTAAACGGGGAAAGAATATTTTCGCTCTAATAGGGAAAGAAATGAGAATAAAAAGGGATTATGATACAGAGTGTAAGAGATTATAGAGATATTTAGGTCTTTAAAATGAGTGCTTTTAGCAGACAACAAGACCCAGGATGTGGTTATGTGTATGAGATGATAAAGTGGAATAAAGACAAAGGGTATCAGAGCGTGAATACAATAAACAATAAGGCTAAAGGTGTTGAACTGCTCAACAATATGGAGGTACAGTTGCTTTAAAATGATGGCTAGGGACAGAAAATACAGAAAAGTGGAACCAAGATCAAAGACCTCAGAGACTTAAGGAACACCTGGTATATCAGTAACTGGCAAAGAAGAAAGATAGGGACAAAACAGATGCAACAAGTATCAAAGGAAAAATCGTTTTACCTGAGGTAGTCCAACAATGGTCTAACCCAAGAGTCGTTGTTTACAAATGTGGATTTCCCTTGTTCACTTGTCATTAGAGAAAGGAAGAAAAGATAATTTCCACCTAAGAGGGTTGTCAGGTTACAGGACATCAGGAGAGAGTCTGAAAAATCTTGCAAAACATTTCTTGGTAACAGAACAGGGATTTCAAAGGTAAAAGCAGAAATTGTTGTTAAAAGGAGAATTTTAATGAATAGATGAGGGTGGGGAAAACTCAGCAAGTGAAGGATGAGTAAACTGGGGGAAAAGAAACTGTAAATAAGTACTTTAAAAGTAATTTCAGCAGTAGAAATGCAAGGGTCTCCACAGAATGGAGGGCCAAGGTACAACAGAGAATGCAGTTGTGTAAAAATGTAAATGGCAATTGTAGAATAACATTAAGATGGAGCTGTTCCAAATTCCTTTCAAAGTATAGCACAGTCAACTGTGATGCCTCTGGGACAGTACACACTGTATGTGAGCCACTGCAACGTTCTATTTATTGAGTGCCTATAAATGCTGAGCCCAGTTCTAAGTGTTACAGATACATTGAAAAATAACAGACAGAATTCCTACCCTTAACGGTCAACAATGCTGTAGAACAGAGCTTTCTTTGATGATGGAAATGTTTTATAAGCTGCACCTTCCAACACGATAGACACTAGCGATGTGTTGCTATTGCACATTTAAAATGTGGCTAGTATGACAGAGCAACTGAATTTCAACTCTTACCATTTTAATTACTCAAATGTAGATTTAAACTGCTACATGTGACCTGTGTTACCATACTGGGCACGAAAGCTCTTGCCTTCATTTGATATTAGGGGGAAAGCAACGTAATGTGGCAAGCGAGAGAAGCTATAGTTCAGATTTCTCTGTCGTCACAGATTCCTAGAACAAGTCTTTGTAGAATGGCAGGCACTTCCTTATACCAACCTTCTGAAAGCAAGTTTCCTGCTTATAAGTACTGAAAATGGATACTGGTCATTATTAACAAAAAAAGGATATAAGAACTTTCTGACTCAAAGAAGAACTAGATAACCTGAACCAGGTTTCAGTAACTGACAGGAATCATAGGCAAAGATGTGCAACAAGAGCCACCAGGTTGTTGCTACCACACACCCACCATCTTGATCGCTTACTTGACAGTTCAAATTCTGACAGAATTTTTCCAAATGGCTACCTATAGTATCCTGTTTCCTCTTAAGATGACACACAACAGATAATTCTTCTCAAGATTGGGTATAAATAGAAAAAAGCACACATTAAATGATAATTATGTTTTTAAAAGGTAAACACTCACTATACACACACACATACAAATCCAAACTGTTAAAATAAAAATGTCAAAATATCAAAAATCTTATAAAAATAAATTAGAAAGCCCCAAATGGAACAGATCTCTGGCTTTAAGCCACGTAAAAGATAAAATTAAGTGGCATTCTCTGTAGGATATCTTCAATGGTTAAGATCCTCTTCCCTTGGATAGTTACTACTATTATTTCCCCAAAAGACTGCCTCCTCATTTCTGATCTCACTCTTAGCCTCCTCCCCATCACTACCCCAGAGAAACAGGCATACAACGTGGCTGAGCCACAGAGCCTGATCTTCCTTGCAACAGTGATGGGCCCAGGAAGACGTTTGCAAACCAGATCCAAACCATTCTTTAAACTTTTCTCTGTCTTTAGTCTCACAGAGTCTTTGTGTCACAAAGAAAGCAGTAGGAATGAAGCAGACACTAGAGATAGAAAAGGAGAAGAGAGATGAAGAAGGGAGGAATCTGCTCTTATCTGATCCACATGTGGGTTCTAGATCCAGGTTACAAGGGAACACCATAACCCTTGTGCTTTTCACAATTTATGTCAGCCAATAAAGTCCCTTTATTTGCATGCGACAGTTGGGAGTTGAATGCTGCCATATCCAGTAGTTGACTACATACATTATATTTAAACTACTATAAATTTTATGTTTTTCATTTATAGGTTAACTTCACAAATTTCAAAAAGTGAATGTGCAGTGGGGCAGGCTTCTAAAACATAACATACTTTCACAACAGTAACTGCATTACTGTTAGCACGATGATAGGCTAATGGTTAAGAAACTAATGAAAAAGACTAGTATATAATTAATAATTTAAAGCATCTCTCAAAGTAGTGATTAATATCTACTAGATACTATCAACTTAGATAGTACTGGCTTGTAAAGAAATGGGTACTTTCTGCTTTATATGATTTATACTTTTCATTACTCAAGGAAGACCTTTTTTCCAGATAGTCTTCGACCTATCACAAGCTTTAAGTAAGAAAAGCTACAATTAGAGGATTATTTTAATGACTGATAAAAATGCACCTGGTAGATATAGTTGGAGTTATAAATCAGTAAACTAGAACTGCCACAGAAAAAATATCACTGCAGAATATTAAAAAAATTCATGCAAATTTTGTGAATTACTCCTTCTGCTGGATTTTATAGTGATTAGTATGTCCTTTTTAAAAATAAGTTAGGGTCAATTATACATTATAAATGACCTGAAGAAACTAAAGAGAAATTAAAGATAACTAGTAGAATAGAAAATGACTTATATTAAAGAAAAGCCAAAGGAATGAATGCTATCTTATAGATTTTTTTAAATAATAATAAAAAAAAGGGTCAAGTTTATTATTGTCTTCCAGTAATGACAGAATCCTGAACAGTTTATCACTATGGCAACAGAAGCCCAAAGCAGGAGAAACAGGCTTAAATTCTAACATAAAAGATTCTAGCTGGTCAAATTGTAGTACCATGATAAGATAAAATATTAGAGTAGGGCTCCTGGGGAGGGTAGAGATTTAAAAACTGCCTGTCCTGAATAGTTGAACAATACACTCACTTAAAAGCAAAGAGATGGGCAAGACTGGCTCTCAAAACCCATTACTGAGTTATGATTCTAGAATTGTAGGCACTAACAATTTAAATTAATTGTTCGTAAAATCTGATATAAGTAAGCAATACGCACACTTCTGCCTGAAGCAGTTCTATCCTAAGTAATGTGAATCAAGACTCTTGTCTCAAAACATAACCTACAATTTAATGAATGTGATTTTTAAAAGCCACTTGACTTTAATTTATATAATTACTGAACTCACTAAGATTTTAAAAGCAGATAGAGGGAAATTCCAGGTGCTGAAGACAAGGGCAGATGTGCTAGCTCTGTGTTATCCGTATATTCTATAAAAATAATTCAGAAAAGCAAGGAGAACAAAGCCACATGAAATCACACCCTCAGCAAAATGGAAAGCAGATAATGCCTAACCCGCAAGACAACTAGAAGTAAAAAGAAGGGGAAAAAGAAAGAAAATTAAAAACCAAGAACTACTTGAAGCATTAACAACAGAATACACCACCATCTTAAACAAAGAAGCAAAAAAGAGATACTAATATCAAGGGTTGTTTAGTCCAAAAATTAAGAGTGCTTCAGTATCAGAAAACTCATTAATATATGATCTTAATAAATGAAAGGGAAGCTGTGATTATCAATGCTAAAAAATATTTGATAATTTTCAAAACCGTGTCTAACAAAAACATGTGAAAATAAAAACTGGTAAATACTTTCTTAATAAGGCATACATATACTTCAGTCCTAAAGCTAGCCTCTTAACCAAAGAAGAAACAGTGGAACATTTCCATTAAGAGCTGAAATAAAGCAAGAAAATCTATTATCTCTGATCCTACTTAATACTGCATTTTGGAGATACTTGCCAGTGCAATTAGATAAAGCAAATGCATAGGAATGGGTAAAAAAAAAAGATAAATGATCACTACTTATAGATGATATGCAACTACACCTGGAAAATGCTAGGTAAGCCAATAATAAAATGAACACAAACAATATTCAATAAACTAGCAGGTACAAAATTAACGTGTAAGAAGTGGTAGTCTTCATACATGATAACCAGCTAGAAGACAAAAATGAAAGAGTAAAGTATTTACAACAGCAACAAAGACTAAATACTTAGGAAGAAACGTAGCCCATTTCCACCGCCAGCCCCACGGCAGGCATCTTTGTGCACGTTCCAGGAGCAGCCTGCACACACGCTGGGAGTCAGGGAGGGCAGAATGCACTCTGGGGATCTTCGCTCAGATCGCTGACTGCTGGTTGTGATCCAAGAGGTGCAAACAAAAAGACAAGCAGTTACTGTTGTTGCACCTCCCCAGCTGCGGTCCTCTACACCCTCTGGCTGAAGCTACTTTCAAGGAATTTACAGGGTCCAGTGCCATCCCTCCCACCTGTTTGTTTTAAATTTCTTTTTTCCACTTCCAGGAGCCAGACATTAAAGAGTAGGACATTCAGAAGCAGCTGCATATTTGTGGATACTCAAAAAGTGGTTATGCATATCCAGGCAAAGAAAGTCTCAGGAGATCTGAAAAGACCCTGTTAACACCTCAAGCTGATCTTTGCCACAGAAGTAGCCTGCTATGATTAACACACACACACACACACACACACACAGAAAACAATTTTTTAAAATGATGAGAAAAAAAAAAAAACACTGCAGCAAACAGTGAGGGGAAAGGGGAAAATCTGATTTCTAGACTTTCTACTTTATTAGATTCAAATATACAGTTTTATACAAAGAAACAGGAAAGCATAGCCTATTCAAAATTCAAAGGGAGGAAAAAAATCAACAGAAATTACCAGAAAAAGAACTACAATATTAGCAGATCTACTAGATGAAGACATTAAAGCAACTGTATTAAAGATGATTAAAGAACTGAAAGAAGTTGTAGAACTGAAGAAAATTATATAGGAACAAAATGGAAATGTGAATAACGAGAAAAAAATACCTAAAAGAAATTTTAAAAAAATTAGGAGCTGAAAAGTACAATACTTGGAATAGTAATTTCACTAGAGACTCAAAGCCAATTTGAGCATGCAGAAGAAATAATCAGTGAACGTAAAGACAATGGAAATTATCAAGTTCAATGAATAACAATTTTAAAAACGAAGAAAACAGAGCCAAGCAATCTGAGACATCATCAAATCATCCAACTATACACTGTAGGAACCAGCAAAGAGAGACAAAGAAGCAGAGGGAGCATCCAAAAAAAATGATGGCTGAAAGCTAACCAAATTTACTGAAAAGCATTAATGTAAACATGAAGTATAAGATGAGCTCAAAAAGATCTACACTACGACACAGCATTAATCAAATTTTGAGAACCAAAGGCAAAGAAAGAATCTTCAAAGCAGCTAAAGAATCAATTTATCACATATAGGGAATATTCAATAAGATTATCAGTAAATTTCTCATTAAAAAATAAAAACTTTGGAGAAGCTGAGTATGACAATGTATATCTGTAATTCCAGTTACTTGGAAGGCTGAGGCAAGAGGACCACAAGTTGAAGGCCATCCTGGGCAACTTAGTGATACCTTGTCTCAAAATTTAAAAAGGTACTGGGGATACAGTTCAGTGGTACACTGCTTACCTAGCATGCATGTGCCACAGGATTCACAAAACGACTGTATTTAAAATACACAAAGAAACTGTCAATCAAAAATCCTGTATCTGAAAAAATTGTTTTTAAAAGAAAATTTAAATATTGCAGATAAACACAGCTACTTACCAGACTTAGGCTACAGAAATACTTAAGGGCATTCAACAGAGTAAATGAAAGGACACTATACAGTAGCTTAAATCCATATGAAAAAATACATAGCTCTTTAAAAACAGTTAGATGGGCAATTATAAAAGCTAATATTATGGTGCCAACAATCTGCAACCCTACTTCTTACTTTTTATATGATTTAAGATATTAACACATTAAAAATTAGTCTAAAAACTAGTATTGTTACAACCCTGTTACTCAACATTTTGTTTCCTATATTATTTTAGAAAACAATGTATTGAAAAAATTAATAGTTTATGTTCTGAGGCACACAATACATAATAAAGATGCAATTTTGTGACACTGACAAAAAAGGGTGGAAGCTAAAAAGGAAGAGTTTTTGTATATCTTTGAAGTAAAGCTTGTATAAATTCAAATTGGAGTCTTTATAAACTCAGGATGTTAAACATAACCTCTTTGATATCACAAGAAAAACAGCTGTCATATACACATGAAAGGAAGGAGCTTAGATTTTCCCCTACTCCCCCCACCAAAAATCCCTAAAACAAGAAGAAGAAAAAAAAGCAAAAGACAGTAATGAAAGACAAAAAAGCTTTAAAGACAGAAAACAAATACCAAAATGACAGAAGTCTCTCCTTATCATTAATTACTTTAAATGTAAACACATTAGACTTGCTGTTGGGGAACTACAAATTCACAACTGGCTATAGGATAAAATGGAAGTTGGAGATTATTGGTACCACCATCTGAGATTTCCCATTGACTCTTCTAAACATAAGATCATCTACACCCTCTTGAGTCATCACAGGATTATCCTCCAGGACAAGATCCCTCTTAGCATTTCAACATCTACGTCATCTTGAGTCGGAGTCTTCCCCCGAATTGGAATCTTTCACTAGCCCCGCCTATCACTGTATATACCTAATTAGTGGTTGTTCTGGAGTGTGGGGAAGATCCATCAGGAGACATTGACTTCCCAGCCATTCAAGTATTACTAAACTTGTCTCTGTTTTTTCTTTTTCTCACCATACCCTTAAGACAGACAATCAGAACTCTCAACGGGATTCCCGATAACTTGCTAATCAACAAACCTGTAAAATGAAAATAAAGTAAAATAAAAAAACCTATTCAACACAGTATATGAAAACCCACAGTGACCAAAAGTTTTTCTCTAAGATTAGGAACAAGGGAAGGAAGCTGTGGTTCATCATTTCTAAGTAACGTTCAATTGCGAGTTCCAGACAGAAACTAAAAAGGCATCCAAATTGGAATGATGGAAAATTATCTCTGTACTTAGATGATACGATCTTACGTGAAGAAAACCCCAAAGATCACACACACATGCACATACACACACTGTTAAAACTAACAGATGAATTTAGCAAAGGAACTAAAATTAATCAACAAAAATCAGTAGCATTTCCAAAAACTAACAATAAAAAATTTGAAAAAAGAAAGAAAACAGTATCATTTACAACAGCATCAAAAAGAATAAAATTTCTATGAATTAATGAAGGAGTTGAAGGATTTGTGTACTACAAGCAATAAAATAGTATCTAAAGAAAAGACATTTAAAGAACACACTCCATATTCAGGGAATGAAGATTTAATATTGTTGAGATATTGAGATGTCAATACTATCAAAAATGATCTACAGAATCAATGCAAACCCTATCAAAAGCCTAACAACCACTTTCACAAAAATAGAAAAACCCATTAATCTTAAAATTCATACGGCATCACAACGGAACTGAAATAGCCTAAACGATCCTGAAGTAGAATGAATAAATGTAAGCTAAAGGACTCACACCTTCTGATTTCAAAACTTTACTACAAAGTCACAATAATCAAAACAGTGTGGTACCAGCCAACATAAAGACATACACCAGTCCAGTGATGTCGAACCTTTTAGAACTTTTAATGATAAAGGCCAGGTTGCTACAGGTTTACTACCACAGAACTAGACTCTTTAACAGTGATGACGAACCTTTTAGAGATGAGGGCCCAAAATGTAACCCAAAACCCACTCATTTATGGCAAAGTGCCAACATTGCAATGAAACCTGAATACTGAGGTTTTTAGTTTAGGAAGGGGAGAAAAAATCATAAACATTGTTTGTCTTAAAATAAAAACGAATAACACACATGCCATATGTTCGCCACTACTGGACTAGAGACTAGAAATCAACTCTCCCCTGTATAGTCAAGTGATTTTTGACAAGGGTACCAAGAGCATTCACTGGAAAAAAGGAATTCTTTTTAATAAATCATGCTGAGAAAACTGTATATCTACATGTAAAGGAATGAAGCTGGACCTTTACCTACCAACACCAAATAAAAAAATTTAACTCAAATGGATGAAGAACCTGTTTTAGGAGTTAAAACTATAAATGTCTTAAAACATGGGGGAAAAGAGTTATGATTGAATATGACAATAATTTCTTGGATATGATGCCAAAAAAAGGCAAGAAAAGAAAAAGACAAATTAAGCTTGCAAATTAGAAAATATACATAAAAAAATACTCATCAGCAGTAAAAAGGTATAATGAGAAAAATATTTGTGAACTATATAACCAATAAGGGAATCATATCTAGAACATATAAAGAACTCTTGAAACTTAATAAAAACAAAATCAGATTTAAAAATGGTCAAAGTATTTGAACATACATTTCTCCAAGTGCATGCTAGTAAGTGCATGGAAAGGTGCTAAATATCACTAATTGTTAAAGAGGTTACAAATCAAGGTTACAGTGAGATCAAACCACATACTGTTAAGATGGTTAAGATTAAGATAACCCAGAAAATAACAAGTGTTGGTGAGGCTACAGAGAAATTATAACACTTCTGTACTGTTAGTAGGAATATAAAATAATACAACTACCCTAGAAAACATACGTGTATTCCTTAAAAAATAAAAATAAAATTTCCATGTAATCCAACAACTCTACTTCTGTGTATACATCCAAAATAACAGAAAGCAAGGTCTTAAAAAGATGTCTGTCTGTATACTATGCTCATCGCAGTATTATTCACAGTAACTAAAATGTGGTATGACCATCCATGAATAATTGAGTGGATAAGTTAAATATGAGATATACATACAATGGAACATTATTCAGCCTTAAAAGGAAGGAAATTCTAAAACATGCTACAAAATAGATGAACATTGAGGTTATCATGCTAAGTGAACACTACAAAAGACAAATATTACATTATTCTACTCACATAAGGTACATGGAGTACTCAAAAATCGTATAGAGAGCAGAATGGTGGTTGCCAAGAGGTGAGAGGATAAGGCAATGGAGATTTATTGTTTAATGGTTACAGAATTTTCAGCTGTATAAGATGAAAAGAGCCAGGCATGGTGGCTCACACCTGTAATCCCAGCACTCGCGAGGCTGAGATAGGCGGATCCTTGTGAGTTAGAGACCAGCCTGGGTTACAAAGTGAGCTCAAGGCCAGCCTGAACAGCATAGTGAGACCCTGTCTCAAAAAGACAAGAGCTGGGGATTTAGCTCAGTGGCCTAAGCGCCTGCCTGGCAAGTGTGAGGTGGTGAGTTCAATCCCAGGTGCCGCAAAAAAAAAAAAAAAAAAAAAAAAAAAAAAGTGATGCGGAGATGAACGGTAGTGATGGTTACACAACACTGAACTGCATCCAATGCCAGTGAATTATACATCTTAAAAAATGCTTCAGATGGTAAAATTTTATATGCATTTCAGCACCATAAAAATGAACAAAATTAAATGAAATCACAATAAAATTACCAACAAATTTATGAAGTTTGACATTGATATTCAAGAACATATGAAACACACACAAAAATACCTCAGAAAACACAGACAAAAAAACTACAAGGGTGGACAAACATATATGGGCATTAAAACATACCATAAAGCTCTATTATTAAAATACTACAGCAGTGCTGCATGTTCCAGAAATATATCCAGGTTGTATGTAAGTTAAAAATGTTACAAAAGCATCATCATGAATCGCTAGAATAAATAAAATTAGTTTTAATAAAAGTGTGGGACAATTGGTTAGCTGTTTAGAAAAAGTAAAATGAAATCCGTATCTCATATATCACAGAAATACCCACTCTAAGTACATCGAAGATTTAAATATAAAAAATGAAGCCATACATGCATAAAAACATGGTTCCTCTCTAACTTCAGTGCAAGGAGACTACAGCTTAGAATCTGGAAGCAATAATGATTCATAATTTTGATTGTATAATAAAATATTTTACATAATCACAAACATCATACAAGAAGTCAAACAAGAACTGACACACGGGGAGAAAATATTTGTAACAAGTTTCCAAAATACAAAGAATGCTTTAAAAGCAAGAGGAAAAAGGTAAATCAACAGACCATTGAGAATTACATGGACAAACCAAACACAGAAGATAAACATAGTCTTAAACATAGGAAATGTTATTCAATCTCATTTATAAAAGAAATGTAAGTGAAACAATACTGAGATGCAAAGTGGGACAATATTCTTGGAAATAAATTTGATAATATCTAACAAAACTGTATATAAATTTACCTTTTGACTAACTTATCCACCTCAGGAATTTAAGATATATGATATACCTCCAACAATATGAAAATACACGCGGATTGCAGCTTTGGTTGTAATCACAAAATACAGCACTGGAAACTGAATACACAAACACAGAAGAGTGGGTAAACTACTGGTGCACATGACAGAGTGCTACTATGCAGCTATAAAAAGAATGAGTTTACTCTCTATGAACTACTTGGTATTATACTTAAAGCAACTTCAACAACAGTGCTAAGAAAGAAAGGAAAACAAAACATACATGCACCTGCGACTTCTGGGGTAGGGGAACAGGAAAGATAAACAAGAAACTAATTAGATTATCCACTGTGGGTAAAATAATTAAGAAAAAATGAGAACAGGAGTAGGATCAAATAGACACAGGAAATAGCACTTTTTAAATATAATTTTTGTATCATTCTGTCCTTTATAATCACCATGACGTTTCACATAGTGACATCTGCTAACATAAACAAAGATGGGATGTAGGCTCAAAATGGGATAAAAAGTGAAGCTGTTTTATAAGTGAATAACAATCAAAGTGAACATGAAAAAATCCCTAGGTAACTTTGGAAAATCTTAAGTAACTTTTAGATTGTATTTTAATTCACTTAGTGTATTTTAGTACACTCAAGGGCTAAAGATAAAAAGAATACACAAGTATTATGCAATAGCTAAGAAGTTTTTCAGAGTTGTTAATTAGCTATTCAAAAACTACTTTTTGCATATTCTAGGTCTAAGGAAGTAGAAAATCAGAGTTCTCATTATCAAAGGAGTCACAAATATAAAGAGAAGGCTTAAATGAACTCTATGGTGTTGGGCTGGAATTGGAAATATCACTGTAAATATATGATTATTATGAGATATACATACAGAAGAAGAGATATAAATGTGTATTTGTGTACACAAAAATAAATTTTTTTCTTCAGTTCACTGAGAGGGCCTACAAGCAGTGTCTTTCTAGTATCAATAAATATTCCTATTGCTGAGATTCTGTTTTCCTATATCATTCTCCAATAAAAAGGAACCAAAGTACCTTAAAGAAATGACTAAAGGAAGGCCAAGAACATCTTGCAATGCCAGCAAATAAAGAGAATCTCAAACAATGGTGGGCCTGTGTCCAAAGGTCATATGCAACAACTTGAAAGAACTCCCAATGCCCAAATCTGAGACAACTTCAACAGCAAACTATAATACAGTAAAACCTTGGATCGCAAGTAACTTACTCTGTGAGTATTCCACAAGACCAGAAAACATGGCTAATAAATTTTAATTTGATAATGATGTCTTGCAACACAAGCAGCACATGATGTCAAACATCACTTGATCACAACTAAATCAATGGTTCCTCTCCCTCTCTCCCTCTCTCTCTTTGTGGGATTGTAGGTGATCATCTCCCAACAGCGATCACATCTGCAGAGAAGGAGGAGAAAAGGGCAAAGGAATCCCTCCTTCAAATGACATTAGGGAGGTGTGTAAAATCTGGGAAACAGTGTAATATTTTGTAGAAAAGCACCACCCAAATAAGGCTGTAGTGGTGCAAGTGATGAGTCTGTTGAATGACAATGCAATGTCACATTTCTGCAAAATCTTCCACAGGAGGCAAAAGCAAGTGTCATTGGATAGGTTCCTTGTTAAAGCTGTACCAAAAGAAAAAGATTCCTTTGAGCCAATAGAGAGCAGTGATTCTATAAATGATAGTTAAGTCATCCTACACAGTAACCCTCTTCCCTTGTATTCCTCAACAGCCATGAAGATTTTCAAAGATAAGTGCAAGTTAATTTATTTTTCTTTATTATTTTATATTATATTACAGCACTGTAATCATTTTTATATGAATATTTTTGGATTATGGAATGAATCATTTGAGTTTCTATTATTTCTCATGGGAAAATTCACTTTGATATAACAAATGATTTGGGTTACAGCATGTTTCCAGCATGAATTATGCTCGCAAACCAAGGTTTTACCATATTATAATCTACAGAAGAAAACAAGACTCTGTTAGTCTATATATGTAGAAACAGAATATTTACAGGAAGAATGAAAGCTCTTCCAACCCATAAATGCAGAAGAATGATAAAGATAAATACAAAAATCACTATTTGGCAAACACTAGAGCAATGATTATTTTAGAAAGAATTAACAATGGATGCTAAACATTTAGTGGAAGAATATTTAGTAAGAAAGTATGATGAGAACATTCACATAGTCTCCAAATGCCATATGGGGAGCTTTAAAATACATTAAATACTAGAAAAGAAAAAAAATAGTAATTTTATACTGGAAAAATCTAGTGACATTTTAACCAAGCAATCAAGGTTCACATCACCTGTTAGTGAGAAAATCATGAACTTCCTGATATGAAGGACTGAAGACATATGACTTTGCTTTACTTTGGCTAAAAATACATAGCATGAATTTATTCACAAGTAATGTATTATAAACTCAACCTAAGAAATATTTTACAAAATAACTAATCAGTACTCTTTAAAAGTGTTAATATGGTCCATATTAAAGTAAACTATAAAAATGTAATGGGTAGATTAGGTCTAGCACCAGAAAAACGACACAAGTGGAAGTGGTAAAATTTGAATAAAGTCAATAGGTTGGAAAACAGCAATGTTTACCTGATTATATTAATTCCTGAGGCTTGACTGTTACAATATGATTACCCAAAATATTAACGCTTGGGGAATCAGGGTGAAGAGTACATGGGGATTCTCTGGGCTACATTCACATAATTTTTGTTACTCTGAAACTATTTCAAAATCAATCTGTACAGATAACCTAATACTCTGAAGTTCCCTTCTGGCCAACTCCTCTGCCATCTGTGAAGCCCGCAGTTTCTCCTCATGCTGTTCCTTTTCAGATTGCCTCCAAACATCATGCTCCACTTTCATTTTCTCTAAATCTGCTAATCTGTTCTCAAGTTCCAGCCTAAAACAACAGAGAGGAAGCATGTTACAAGAATGACAATAAAGACATGACAGCAAAATGTGCTCATGTGCAAGGACACATAAGACGATCTCAGATAATAAAGTACGTACTTTTCATCTTGTAACACCACAAGCTTTTGATAACCTTCTTCCTTGGCAGCTTGTACTTTACGTATTAATTCACGATCTTTTTCTACTAAGAGCATTTTCTGGTGTTCAACAGCTGATTTGAGAATTTCATTGTCTGACTGAAGCCCTAGTATTTTTTTAAAGAGAAAAAAATGTACTATATTCAATATTTTTAAGATGAAAAAATCACAACAGCAAGCATTCTTCAGTAGGTGAAACAAAAATTTTAGAAAGTATCTCCGCAAATGTATTCTCAAAGATTCTTAACTCAATAACGAACTGCTTAAAATAAGGACAAAACACACTAAAACTCGAGTTAATTTCTCTGTCATTATTTAGCACATAACATACAAAAAAGTTTTAAAAGGTTGTATACATTTATTCATGTCCATCTTGAGAGATGAAAGGATCAAGCTGGGTAACACCCAGAGAAGCTTACTTACTTCACCTCACAGGGGCTCTGTGAACCAAGCCCCAGGAGCATCATAACAAAACTAGCTAGTAACAAAGTAAATAAAATCACCTAACACTTCAAAACCTAGAATTCCAGGAGAAACTTCTAAATCTGTCTAATGGATTCCCAAATCTTCCTAGTGATGAAAGGACAAGTACTGAGCAGCTGGGATAACTAAAGCAAATTCATGTTTAACTCAAAGTAGCACTAGATACGAAAGTCTCTAAAACCTTTATTCCCTAACTCTGTGGAAATCCATGAGTCAATATTAAATAAAAATTAATAAATACAATCATTCAACATAAGCTCCTCAAGTACAGAGGCCTGTTAAACTACAGATCAACTCAGCACAGTTACAACCCACAGACAGCTTACTTAATTTAAAAAGTTAGAAACAATGTAAATTCTGAGAAATCTTGATGAGACAGTCCAAGATGAAAAAGGAGTTTATACTGACTAAAATAAGCCTATATAAAAGTGTGCTCCAATAATAGGGCTTACAATCAAAAAGAAAAAAAATGAAGCCTGAAACACATTTATCCTTCTTATTCTATGGAATTAAAATGTCCTAGAACTAGTAGCCACATGCTTTAAATAGATTTAAGATTATAAGCTCAGGAAGGGTGGAATCCCATCGTTTTTAAAGTTTCATTTAATTACTTATCAAATAACTATTACATAAACATAGAGTTGATTTTCTTAAAAGATCACAGAACATACAAAACACTGAACATATAAGCACTCTATACATACTCAAAGATTAAAATTCAATTTAAACTAAGAATCTAGAAATAAATATCCAGGTTGATTTAATAATGAGTTTATACCGTAAAATAAAAAGCAAAGAAAATCATGTATTACCATCCAATTCACTTTGAATCTTATTTCTTTCTCTTTCTAGTTCACTCTTAGCTCTTGCTGCCTCCAGTTTGATGTCTGTTATTTCTAGCTTGTTTGAGTGTTTCAGCTCCTTTACCTGTTAATAATTAGAAATTGCAATTACTTTTGGTCATTTTCTTGCCATTCAGTACTTACCCAAAAAAGGAAATGAGAAAGTATTTGTCATAAGGAGACACCAAAAAAACAGTCTTTTTCCTAATAGAATGGACATTTTTTTTACACTATCTAGTGGGATCACCTAGACTTCATGCCTTAAGACCTAACGATTTAAAAGTTTTAACTAAAATATAGTGGTCCATGGTTAGAACATCCTAGGGCGGGGGCTGAAACCTCCCTTCTAAAAACAGTGCTAAGAACAAAGAAAGCATTCTAGGTATATGGAACAGCATACAAGATGTTAACTACACTATCACAGCGTTTGCTTTACAGGTAGAGCAGAGGAAGCCATGAAATCTATGCAGGAGTGGCGAGAAGTAAACTTAAGCCAATAAAAAGCATTGTTTGTCCTGTTAGCTACTGAAGTTAGCATAATTACCTGGGTTTCAGAAAGTTAACTCTAATTGCAAATCTGCTAGATTAAGAAATTGAAGGTAAAGAAATCAATTAAGACACAGGAGTTAAAGGGGGCAGGTGCAGGCACGCACAGGCCTTTGGCAGGCAGACCAACCAGAACCAGGAGAGCCAAGAAAACCGGACCCCAGGTGCGCACGGACACACAGGCTTTTGGAGGGCAGAAATTTAATGACTGAGACCAGCAACGTGGAACTGTCTGATGCAGCAGCCAGGAGCCAGCAGTTGGGCTCTGGAGAACTCCACCAACAGAAGACCAGTCCCAGCCCCCACATCCAGAGGCCAAGATCAGCTCCATACCCAACACATTTCTGGGATCTAACAGGGATACATACTATCACAGAACTGTAAACACCAGAGGTATTTTACTACTTTTATTCCTTCTTGTTTGTTTGATTGACTATCCCTTTCCTGTCTGGTTGGATATCATCTTTTGTTTTGTATTTTGTGGTTATTTTTGTTTTGGGGCTTTTTTCCCACCCCTTTCTCCTCTAATCTATTTTTTTTCGATCTTCTTCTCTTTTTCATTCTCCGTCTCTTCCTTCTTTTTTTCACTGTTTAAGTTCCTTACCTTTTTTATTTTCTACTATTGATCCTCTTTCTCTCTTTCTCAGCTACTTCTTGAATTTAAACTTTCAAGTGAGTAAATTTTGTCTCTTCCCTTTCTGATTACTCATTCGTATTTTATTTCATTCTTTCCCTCCTGTGTCCTCCTTTCCCAAAACTCAGGTGATCATTCTTTGACTTTCAGCCTTGATTCTACCGTATTTGACCTCATTCATCACTTTATCCCATCCCCTATCCATCTAAATCCCACCATTCTCAGTAGAAGGATAAAATCACACCGCTAAGGGGAAACACCACTGAGTAGAAGTACATGCTATATGTTTGATTTTGTTATGTAACTTTAGACTTGCTCTTGTGGTTGGAGGTAGCAGGTTAATGGTTACCATAGTTTGTCAGCAGTTAAGCTGTACTTGAAACTAGTGTTATTACTAACTGTACTATTTTAGCCAGGATGTCATACATGTTATAATCAGTTTTTCTCACCTCTATGATAACACTGGATTGTATGGGGTCATAATCATCACCACAGCCCAGTACCAAATAGTAACTCTGCATCCTTTACAAATTGGGAAAGTAGGCTCTTGGGATAGCAAAAAAGAACCATCTACATCTAGAGGACATCCCTGAAGAACAGACATCTAGGGAAGCCACAATACCAGTGATAAAGCTATCTATCATAAGAAATTGGCAAGCATCAACATAGAATACAAAATAAAATAAAAAAGCAAAAATAGAAAATGACAAGAAGCAAAATGCAAGCCCAGACACTCAGCCCACATAAGACAAGCCATGTACTAGCCATGGACCATAATGGGTCACATACTGCCCACAGAACATGCTTAAGTAAATGCAAAGGAATTGAAATTATCCCATGCATATTATCTGACTGTAGTGAATGAAATTGGAAATTAATGGCAAAAGACACTGCAAAAAGCCCATAAAAACATGAAAATTAAATAATACCCTTCCAAACAGTGAATCAATCACAGACAAAATTAAGGAAGAAATTCAACAATATCTACAACTATACAAGAACACAGACACAACATACCAGAACTTATGGGATCCAATGAAAGTACTCCTAAGAGGGAAATTTATAACAGTGAATTCTCACATCAGGAAAACAGAACAAGGACAAATAAACAACATAATGTTACACCTCAAGCTTCAAGAAAAAGAAGAGCAAGACAAGCCTAAAGCCCATAGAGGGAGGAAATTATAAAGATCAGAGCAGAAATTAACACAATGGAGAGTAAGAAAACAATACAAAGAAATAATGAATCGAAGATTAGTTCTTTGGAAGAATACAATTCATAAACCCTTAGCCAACCTTATCAAAAAAAGGAAAGAAAAGACTCAAATTCAGGCATTAAGGAATGAAAAGGGTCAAAGCACTACAGATCTTGTGGAAATTCTGAGCATCACCAATACCTACTTTGAAAACCTTTACTCATAGAATGGAAAACACAGAAGAAATGGACAGATTCCTAGAGACCTTTCGATTACCAAAGCTGAATCAAGACGATAAAAATTCAGACCAACCCAGTATCAGTTAATGAGATTGAAAATATAATTAAAAACTTACCAACAAAGAAAAGCCCAGGTCCTGATTGATTTATTGCTGAATTCTACAAGAAATTTAGAAAAGATTTAATCCCAATACTCCCCATGCTCTTTATGAAATTGAAAGGGAAGCAATACTCCCTAACTCACTCCTGAAAGCAAGTATTACCCTGACACAAAACCAGAGAAAGACCCAAACAAAAGGAGAACAACAGGTCATTCTCTCTAATGAACACAGATGCAAAACTCCTCAATAAAATACTAGCAAACGGAATGTAGCAAATTATCAAAAAGATTATACACCATAACCAAGTAGGATTCATCCGAGGAATGCAGGGATGGTTCAACATATGCAAATCACTAAATGTAATACACCATATCAACAGAGCCAAAGACAAAAATCACATGATCATCTCAATAGATGCAGAAAAGACTCTTGACACAAGTCCAACACTCATTCATGATTAAAAAAAAAAAACCTACAGAAAATTGGAACAGATGGTCCTTATCTCAATCTGATAAAAGTCATCTACAACAAACCAATAGCCAATGCCATATTAAATGGACAAAAACTGAAAGCTTTCACTCTAAAATCAGGAACAATACAAGAATGTCCACTGTTACTACACTTAGTCCATATAGTTCTGGAAACATTAGCCAGAGCAATTAGACAAGAAAAAGAAATAAAAAGAGTAAGGATAAGAAAGGAAGAAGTTAAATTATCATTATTTGCAGATGATAAGATATTCTACATAGAAGACCCCAAAAACGCCACCAAATTTCTAGATTTAATAACCAAATTTCTAGATTTAATAACCAAATTCAGTAGGATTGCTGTACACAAACAACAAACTCACTGAGAGAGAAATCAGGATAACTATACCCTTCACAATAGCATCCAAAAAAAATGAAATACTTAGGAATCAATCTAACAAAGGAAGTTGAAAAACTGATACAATGAAAATTACAGTACTCTAAAAAAAGGAAATTGAAGAGGATATCAAAAAATGGAAAGATATTCCTTATTCATGGATAGGAAGAACCAACATTGTGAAAATGGCCATGATCCCAAAATTGCTATACAAATTTAATGCAATCCTGATTTAAAAAATACCATTGGCATACCTCACAGAACTAGAGAAAACATTCCTAAAATTCATTTTGAAACAGAAGAGATCTAGAATAGCAAAAGCAATTCTGGGCAACAAAGGCAATGCAGGAGGCATCACAATCCCTGATATGAAATTATACTACATACTGATTTCTCTGAGTTCACTGAAGAGAAAGATTTATACTGGTATTGTTTGGACAATTGAATGCAGATGTCTTGTGCTCTGGCTGAATGATGTGGAGATGACAATGCACAATGTATGTACCACTCTTGCCCCCTGATCGACATGCTTTGAAATTTTGTTGTAGTTTTTTTCTTCTTCCTTTCAATCTTTGAATAAAATGGATTTGAAAAAAATGAAATAATAGTACAAAGCTACTATGATAAAATCAGCATGGTACAGGAAAAAAAACAGACCTGAGGATCAGTGGAACAGATTAAAAGATGGATACACAACTACTGTTGGAAGCCATTAAAGCTGGAAATTGAACACACATGCAGGGGTGTGGCATGGCCCACCCAAGAACAAGGAGACACCTCAAAGGGCAAGATAAGACCACAGCTGAGGACACCTGGCTCCAGTCCCAATTAACTAAAGACTGTAGCTGCAGGCATTTCACATGCCACCTGGATATCTTCTCCTAAGATAGTTCTCCTAAATTAACATAATCTGTTACTTAGAAAAGTCCTTGAACCACTCCCAAGATCCCATCCTCAGTATCCCATCCCCTTGTTTGAAGACCTAATAAAAATGGGCCACCCAGAGAAGCTCTTTGTCTCAGCTCCCCGTCTTGAACTCTGTTAGACTGTTTTGACCCTCCTGGAGCCCTAAAATCATACCACTAGTCTCATTTATTTAAACCTTTGCCATACACTCGTTTGGGAGATTGGGGATCTTGGCCAGGTCTGAATAAACTACAAACACATTCAGTCACCTTATCTTTGAAAAATGGGCCAAACATGTTCACTGGAAGAAAGACAGCATCTTTAATAAATGGTGCTGGAAAAACTGGCTTTCTACATGCCAAAGACTAAAACTAGACCCATGTCTGTCCATGCATTAACTAAAGTCAAAATGAATCAACGATATAAATATTAAGACAGAAACACTAAATCTATCAGAAGAGAAAGTAGGTAGAAATCTAAAAGACATAGATATAGGCAGAGAGTTCATGAACAAAACCCAAACTGCACAGGAAATACTTCAAAGAATCAACAACTGGGATCTCATCATATTAAAAAGCTTTTGCACATCAAAAGAAATCACCACCACAGTGAAGAGACAACCCACAGACTGAGAAAAAATTTTAGCCAACTGTCCCTCAGACAAAAAATTTATATCAAGAACATACAAAGAACTGAAAAAAAATCAGACCCCTCCAAATTCAAAGACCCAACCCAAAAATGGGCATCTGAAATGAATATACATTTCTCAGATGAAGAAATACAAATGGCAATATATGAAAAAATGTTCAACATCACTGGTCATTTGAGAAATGCAAATTAAAACAACACTGAAATTTCACCTCATCCCAGAAATAATGGCCACCATCAAGAAATCAACCAATAACAAATGCTGGAGGGGCTGTGAGGAAAAAGGAATCCTTTTCCATTGTTGGTGGAAGTGTAAACTGGTACAACCACTGTGGATATCAGTGTGGAGATTCCACAAAAAACTAGGATTAGAGGTCCTATTCGACCCAGCTATTCTCCTGGGTATTTTCCCAGAAGACTAAAAAACAACACACCACAGCAATGTATGGTGGTACATTCCTGTAATCCCAGCACTCCGGAGGCTGAGGCAGGAGGATCACCTCAAGTTTGAGGCCAGTGGGCTAAATAGTAAACTCAAGGCCAGCCTGAACTACATAGGCTGTCTCAAAAAAAAAAAATATATATATATATACACACACACACACATATACACATATATATTCACACACACTTGAGAAAGCGATGCATATAAAATAGAAATATAGTTGGAAAAAATATTACACAAGAAGCTCTGGGTGCAAATTCTAAAGAGATAGCAATTAAATTCTGATCGTTTTCAAAGTTCTGAAGTAGTATGACCTTTTTCACTTAACTAATAAGCATAATGGTGTGGGATGGCTTTCTTAAAACAATCTTACTGGGCTTCTGAAGATCAAAAACTTCAAGAAGTAACTAAAACAATTTACCTCACTGACTATGAAATATGTTTAAGGTCACTGTTTTAGGTCATCTATGCCAGAACCTTTCAATCCCAGACACTGATATATAACTTTCTTCTAAAACCTAAGGAACATTTACAGATTTAAATAACTTAGACAAACACACCCAGGTGTTCCTTTGCATTGCAAACAACCATTTGCTTAGAAGAGCAAAATGTTGATGAAAATTTCAAATTGCAAAGAAAACTGTGACAGTCGTGTTTGAAATATTATTTTTAAATTTATCCTTTCATGGAATCTTTTTACATATACAATTTGCACTGAAACTTGCTTTGTCTAAAGTTGAAAGATGTATTTAATACTCCATTTATATGCAAACTCATGCAAGTGTGCCTTTAAAAAGATGAGCAATTCTTAGCTATGTGTTAATAAACAAGCACAGAAAAATAAGTAATACTATGCTAAACTGCAGAGTAGCAGAAATCATCTGTCCTCTAATGGGGAAGAACAATAGAGAAGGTTATTTGTACAGCGCAAAGAAGAGGAATAAAGGCCCGCACATAGGTAAGACAGGGAGTGCATACAAAATGTGCTACAAGAAAAGTGACCCCAAAGAGAAGCCACCAAAGTAGTCCAGCACATCCAATCCAATCGCTCCAATAGTTCAGTCTGACTATGCAGGCCCAGAACAATGTGCTACAAACACTGGGGATTCAGTATTGTTTTATAAAACTGAGAGTAATTTATACAGGAATTAAAAGAAAAACACAAGTGAACTCTCTCTACCCCGACTTTACTTCTGTGTGTTTTACATCTATATTTTGTGTACTCTATTACTGTAGATATTCATAAACATATCTGTTGAATGTATAGTCTTCTTATGGTTAGTCAGAAAGCAAATTATTTACTTATTTTCTAGTAGTATTTATGCAATCATAGTAGTCTGAAAGAATTCACAGTCATAGCAGTCTGGAGCAATCAACAAAACAATGTTCCATTTCACCTATGAGAAAATTGGATCCCAAGTAGATGAATGGATTCCTAATGATATTAGGTAACTTGCCCAAGGTGACACAGTTACTGAAAAAGAGAGGACAAAACCAGTCAACAGGCTCAAATTCCTGAGTTTTTTATGTTATTTTCTTACTTAAGGCTATCACTAGTATAAAATCATTGCCAATATTTTATTTGCCACATCTTATTGTGCTGAACACGATGTTTAACTTTTACAACTATAAGAAATGAGTATTATTATTTTCATTTAAAAGTTCAGCCGGGGTGGAGATGTAGCTCCGTGCTACAGCCTACCATGCACAAGACTCTGGGTTCAACGATCTCCAGAACCACAAAAAAGTTAAGCAACACAGAAGTCACAATAGTAGTACATGAAATACACGAATCAGGATTCAAAACTACATACATTGATCTGATTCAAAACCGTAAACTTTTCAATTGTACTTCATTACATGCTCCAAAAGGATAGTAATTTCTAAATGTATCTGAATTTCAACTTATAAACTAAAAATCTATACCCAAAGTTAAAATATTTTAACAACTTGGGTTGGATACAGCACAATTGGCAGAGTGTTTGTTTAGAATGCACAAGGTCCTGGGCTCAAAAAATAAAATAAACTACAAAAAATAAAAATAAAAAATTTTAACAATTAAAAATCATCCATGCCTAATTTTCACTTTGCTTCTTAGTGTCAGTCATGTCTCCTGAATTAAATGAAACATTGGTGAAAGAAAACCACTGCCACTTTGTAAAGTATAGAAATTCAAACAAAAAATTAAGTCATTAGACACATAATGTGTGTTTGCCACAGAAAAAACTGGATAGAGCACCTCCCAAGGGTAGCATCCAATACATCTAAGATCCAATTCTGTCACCACTCTTAAAATTAGATTTACATCAATAAAGTGTATTAAGAGTAATTTACAAAATCAGAATGACAGTTTAATGATAAGAAAAAAATTATAATGTAACTAGAAAATTTCAGTCTGAAAGACTAGCACATTCTTTCTCTGCAGACAAAATTATATGGCAAGTCAAACATCAGTCAGAAGGTTGGTTGCCTGATGATCAGAACAATGACAATAAGATGAATGGATGTCTTCATGGCCATTCAGGTTAACAGGTTAAAAGAGACTGGTTTATTCATTTCCCCAACGAGAACAGTATTTTCAGTGGCCACAATACCAGCAGAACAAGTCTGCTAGCTAATCCTCCTTCTTCCCTCAGTCACACATACTGCCCCATCCTCAAGAAATTCCTTGGCAAAGGAATTGATAATGACTATTTTAGGACCTTAGTTAAATTTATACATTTCTATGAGGGTATGCTGAATGTATTTTGGGCTAGCAGCCATCTTGCTTTTTAAGGTTATTTCTCCATTGCCCTCATAGAAAACAGTGATTTCACTAACTCAGAAACCAATGTTATTTCCAAGTTCTTAGTCATGCCCTAAGACCTAGTAATAGTAAGTTAATATTTTAGTGATTATTTGTGGATCTTACACTAAGTGCTTTGTATCTCTTTTAAGTGCTTTATATTTAATTTTGGCCACAACTCTTTATGGTAGACATTAATTTCATGATACAGGAGAAAACACTAAAATTTCAAAGAGAAAGACACCCCAAAGTCATACAGCTATTGAGCAGAAAAAACAACCTGAATCCAGCTGGACTCCAGAGATGATGTTCTATAAAATACTTTTATCATTGCTAGTTCTGGTTCCTAATATTTATTGCATTTGAAGCTTAAAAAAAAAAGCTTCTGAGAAAAACTACGTTATTATTCTCTTATTTTGTTATGAAATTTTGCTTTATTTTTTCATAAAAAAAGACTTTTGGAGTAGTATTCAAACTACTACATTATCTTAAAGATAAATGCAGGGCAAGCTGCTAATAATATTAATTCATTCACTGAAGAAACATTTATTGAGTGTCTACTATATGCCAGCACTGTCCTCAGCAGTGACAAAAATGATGTCTCTGCTCTCTCAGAGCTTACACATAGTTGGAGGGGAAGGTGGTAGAAAAGAGATTTTTAAAAAGCAAATAAATACAGTGCTTCCCTGGCAACCATAAGGTCCTGAGTTCGATTCCTGGTACAAACAAAATAAAAATAAACAGATACTATTAGGAGATATGGGGAAAAAATAAAGCAGGTTAGGAAGGTAAAATGTAAGGCAGAAAAGGAGGAAAGTGAGTGTTATTTTACCAAGTGAAGCCACAGCCTTTCATGATTGGGTGACATTTTAAGAAGGCAAAGAAGCAAGCTAGGTAGGTAAGTGAAGGAAGACCATGGCAGGCACCCAAGACAAGGGCCCAGAAATAGAAGGATCAGGGAGGAGAAGGCCAAGAAGACAGGAGCAAGGTACACAGAAAGGAAATTTGGAGGCGAGAGCTGTGGAAAGACAGCAGGTGCCAGATCACACAGAGCTCTGGATGGGTAGAGAACCAAAGGAACAGTTACAAACCTATTATAAAAACCGAACCTACAGAGATCATGGGTTGTGCTAGGATGATCACAGTGGAGGCTGTAAGAATTGGTTGCTTTATGCATGCATCAGGAAGGTAGAATGACAGGATAAAAGATTTCAAGATAGAGAACTAACTAAACACACTGTCACTGTGCAGTGTCTAGCTTTCCAAAGAATGAAGCAGAAATATAACATGAGTTACATTGCTGGCCAACGCATTGTATTTCTTGAAAAATATAATGATATTATAAAACAAGACTTCAATAGGCACCACTCAACTATTAAAATTTCCATATCATCATATAGAATCAAGCATCCTAAAGAATGAAACAGATACAAAAGAACTTACTTTACTGGTCAGCGTATTTATTTCTTGGTCAGCTTTATGCAATTTACTGATTAAAGACATATTTTGTTCACTGCTTGATTGCAGCTCTTTTTCCAAGCGTTCAGCCTGCAACTTGACCGACTGTTTTTCAGCCTTTTATTAAAACAAAAGATTTTAAAATCTGTCCGTAATTTTTCACAATATATCAAAATAAAAGAAGTGTTATTTAAAACTCACATGTAACCATATAAAAAAAGAATTCAAAACTCCAACAACATTAACATATACCAAAGCAACAAGAATTTTCTCAAAGCAACTGGTCGACTTCAAATGAAAGATACCTGCTTTGTGGGGACTGGGGCATAGCCCAGTGGTAAAGCATACAGGAGACCCCGATTCAACCCCGAGTACTAAAAACAAGATACAAAGAGATGTGTGTTCCAGTAAACATGCAACAAAGATATCTGGGCAAACAATGTATCAATAGCCACTAACAAAATAAACCTAACATATTTCTTTCATAAGAGAGTACTTATGCCTCTCATTTGATGCTTATTTACTCTGAATGCTGATATGACTCAATCACACATGGGGTAGGGGGTTCTAGTCCACAGCAGTTATGAAAAAGCACATTAGAACACAAACTACAGAAGACTCACTGACAGATGTGAGAAGTGAAAACTGAAATTTCAAAATCAATGGAGACTTCTTTTAAAAGGAGAGGTAGGTATAAGAATTCAAAATTCTCTGCCGAGGTAGAGCCTGTTTGTTTGTTTGTTTGTTTTTGAGACAGGATCTCCCTATTCGGTTTAGGCCGGTCTTGAATTCACCATGTAACCTAGGCTGGCCTTAAACTCACAGTGATCCTCCTGCCTCAGTCTCCCAAGTGCTGGGAGTATGGCGTGTGCCACCACTCCCAGTCACATAATGAAGATTCTTAATAAAGTCTGTAAATTGTCAAAAATTTTCTTTTCAGCATACTCAAAACACACTGTCATTACAGAGAGAAAACAAAAAGCTTTTTAAAACTATTTCTCAAAATAAAAAATTTTAGCATTTGAAGAATAAACTAGTTTTTTAATATCTCACTTCCTATTTGTGTTAAGTAAAGTAAGAACTGTATTCAACAAAGAATTCAGGAAGAAAATGCTATTTTCTTCACATGTAAAATTATATTTTCTGGGCATAATGATAGCAAAAAAAGTTGAAGAAAGAAATATTTGCTGTCATGTACTATTTTCATCTGACAAATGATAAAATTAAACAGAGGCTCTTCTGAAAATGTCATAAATGAACCATCTATCTTTTGTTATCATTCAACTTGCCCTGAAAATAATCACTCCAGATAAGTTGGGATATAGCTTAGTGGCATAAGCACCTGTCTGACAAGTACAAGGTCCTGAGCTCAATTCCCGGTACAAAAAAAAAAGTTTCACAATGAGACAATACACTGTATTCAACTGCAATCATCTCACTTACTCTGTCACTATGTAAATAAATTAAAGACAGAAGAATGGCAACACAAACAGTCTCACTCTCAGCTGTCTCATGTCTAAGGTCCAATGACATTGACAACTTTCAGTCAGAAAACCAGCAAATACTGACACAACTTTCATGTAAAAAATTGAAAAAGTGACTTCTCTTTAAAACATCAATGTACTCCTTGTGCCAGCTTGCTGGTTGAAAAAAACACCACCATTTTGGATTTGGATACTGGATTTTAATTACAAACTAGGTACATGACTAAATCATTTCCTTCTAACTCAAATCATTTCATGACTATTTCAGAAGATTTAAAAAAAAAAACTGAATTTTACAATAGATGAAAACATGAAATTGGTTTATTCGCTACCTGCTAGGCACATTATAGGAACAGTACTTGTGTCTGAGTAAGATGGAAACTGAGTTTTCATAAGGTGATTTTTCCAGAAGTAAGAACTTGGTTCTGCTAACAATTAATTTTCTCTAACTAACTCAGGGAAATAATTCTGTAATGATTTACTGTACACAGTAGTAGCCAAGTTGAATTTTATTATTCTGGCAAGAAGCTATCATAAGGTATGTTAAATATGGTATTTCTGTTCAAATAGGACTTAGCATTTTAATGTTCCAAACACCAGTGTAAGGAATTTACAATGTCAAAAGAAATTTTCTTGTTTTTTTTTCTTTTTTCGGCTTAATATGACTATGACTTTAGTCTTCAGAGATTCAAATATATTTGGGGGGATTTTACATATTCTATTCTGTGGCATTATAAGAGTTAAGTCATTTCAGGTAGGTGACTTAATTCTCATAGAAAAAATGGGGTAGCATAGGTACTGTTTATGAATCAATAGCTTTCTTCTTTACGGAAAGAATACTCTTGGGATCCTACAAATGCGTCAGCATTAGACTGGTACGCATACATTCATGCTCTAAAAATCAAAGCCTTGTCAATTGCACTTTTAAAAACTATGCCCTACTCTTCCGGGAAGCAATTAAAACCTTACCTCCAGGGATCTGACTGTAGCCTGCATCTCAGCCAACTGCCGCACCTGAATTCTTTGGACATTTTCTACCTGAGCACCAGAATTCTCTTTTTCAGCCCTTAATTCTGCTACTTCAGTCTCTAAGCCTTTTAATTTCTGACTCAAATGGGCTTTTTCTTGAAGAAGCTGCTCCACTCGTTTCATGTGTCTTGTGGGATCAACAGTGAGCAGCCGGTTATGTAGTTCTTCTTTATCTTTCTCTAGTCTTGCAACCTAATAATTTGAAAGAAAGCACATAGCCTTAAATTATTGAATTTTCAGTCATGAACATGCTTTACAAATCAGTAAATTAAAATTAAAAATGGGACAATACAAAAGCTCAGGTGGTGAAATGAAATAAAAAGGAAAAAATATAAAATGTCACGTTCTTCATTGTATACTCAGCATGACTCAAATTTGAGGGCAAAAACTTTGCCCTATATCATCCCCCACCCCATGGTGTCTAGCACAGTGTTTAATCAGTTGCTGACTAAAATTCAAAATTATAAATAATACTATAAAAACAATTATTGAACTTACAGCAAAAATTTTTAAATTCATCAGAACATCGTAGGGATTCATACAAGACCAGTTACTGACTATGCCTGAGCTTTTCCACATATGAAAGTAATTACTGGGCTGTCTATACTGATAAAATTATCTATTTTAAGGCAACTAATTCACATAAAAGCTGCTTTCTGTGTGAATAAATACAAATGTGATCAACGAAAGTTTTTAAATGCTAGCTAGCCGAGAGTTTGTTAACGTCCTAGTTATAATGCTGGCCTATTTCTTACATCCATTACTCCAGGGTGTACATTAAAGTCACTGGGGAACTTGTAGGGCAGATACCAACACCATTCATGACAACTATCACTGCCAGACCCCACAGGCTTCTAAATCAGCAGGTTTCAAATGGCTTCCGAACGTGGAAGCTCTTCAGAGGCTCCTTGTCTCTGGAGATTAGGGAGGTGGGCAGAGCAATTAAGACAGAACTCATTTTTTCCATTTTGTGATTCCCCCAACTATTTCTATCCTACTGCCACTACCTCCACCACATCTCCCTGTTACCTACTGTCAGTTCCTTGTTTTGTTCTCTTCTGTTTTGCTGGCACTGTTGGCGATCAAGTCCAGGGCTTTGCAAATGCTAGCCCAGGGCTCTACCACTGAGTTACACACCCAACTCACATCAGCTCCTCTTTTAGTCTCTTTGTATACGTACACGATCACCCTATGTAGAGAATTCAGTAGTTTAAAAGAAAATTGGAAACCACCACTCTCATCAAGACCAAGGGCTGTTGTGAACCAGAACTCCTAAGGCTCAAAGTCAGAAGGATTCTAAAGGAAGTGACTCAAGAGACAACTGACTGCTTCACAGAGCTACTAATGAGTCTAAACGGCGTGAGACCTCTACCCCAGGGCAGGTTCTGTTTTTCTAATCTGCAAAAAGGGAGACTGAACTGGAGGCACTTTAAGATCCTTTTCAGTCTCGCTACATAGAGACTCCAAGTTTGATTTTAGACCTGTGAAATTAAAGATGTCAACAAGTACAGGCAGAGTTATCTAGCAGGCAAATACATTTTTCCAGAAAACAAAATTTACCCCTGAAGATACCTATAGCATTTGGAGGAAAAAATCCCTCAAAAGCCCAACTAAGGGCTGGGGTTGTTGCTTGTGGTAGAGTGCTTGCTACCATGTGTGAAGACCTAGGCTTGATCCCTGGCACTATGCGGTATGGGGAAGGCCAGCTAATCAGTGTTCTCTGGCTCCTACCTCTCTTCCCATGCTTTTCAGGTAGTCACTACTCTTGGGTTTGGTCCCTGGCTACCTTTTTGCCTCCATTTTTTTCTTCAGCTAGCTGTGTGACTTTGTGCAAGTCACATTTTTCATCCTGCCTCACTTTCAGTGAGGGGCTTAGCCTGGATGACCTTTAATATACTATTCAGCTTTTGAATAAGGTAACTCAAACACAGTTTTCAGTGCTGAGTTTGAACCTAGGGCCTTGTGCATGCTAAGCTACTACTCCACTACTAAACTACCACCCCAAACCCGTTAGTAGTTTTAATGCAGTTTTATTAGAGGTGTGGCAATTCATCTATGTCAGGAGTCAATGTGTAACTAAGGTTCAGAAAAGGGTGACCTTAACTGAGTAGTTATTCTGGATCAAGTGCTACACTAAGTGCTCTACATCAATAGTTAACACTAATTTCTCTTGTAGTCCCCATTTTACATACGAGCTCACAAGCTAAAGGGCTTGACCAGCATGCTGCCTGTGGTACTGCTTTCTCCACAAGCTTTGCAGAGTATCTGTGTGAGAGCTGAAGCTGTAAGACTGGATGATGGCTAAGCAATGGCAGTCAGAATGTTTCCGCATTTATGATTTTTAAACCAGAACTCACATCAAATCATTTCAACCAAAACTGATCACTGTTTTCTAATTTTTATATTCATTTATTCATTCATTCACACAAATAAATATTTACTGAATACTTATTAAATAGTCCACCTTGTTTTAGTTAATAAGGATACAACCCAGCAGACAAACACAAAACCTCTGCAGGGGAAGAGCCTATGACACTCAGTCACTGCCAGGACAACGCTCCTGTCTCATTCATCTGAGCCCAGAGCTTGGATAACTCTCAGCTCTTTCCTTCTCCTCCACTCTTAATCAGATTCACATGCCATTTTCTTTGATGTCCTCTATTTGTTCTACTTTCAATTCTTCCTCGAAATTTCCAAAGGTCTTTCTCTGAATTTCTCTTCTACGACATTTCTCCAAATCTGCCTGTACTGCAGTGCAGTTACCTCCACATTTACTTTATTCTCTTTTAGAATAAAAACTTGACAGGTAAAACAATATATTAACCAATTTTACTTTACCAAAGGTGAAGTAACAGAAATGTACAGAAACAGATCAGGGCTAATTTTCTTTTCAAAGAATGATAGCCCCACCCTCATTCCCCGAAGCAATACAGAACGAAAGGCGGGACATCTAATTGTTCCACCCATCTTTGTTTTTTATCGCCCTTATGATGCAGCACAGAGAATGGGTTAGTGAACAGTCTCTAGAAGCAAACTTTCCTTTTCTTTCAGTATTTTAAAGATTCTGCTGTACTTCAAGCTTGTATTGTTTCCAAAAAGAAGTATGCTATCCTCCTCTTTGTTCTTCTGTACAAAATATCTTTTTCTCTCCCTGTGGTTACTTTTCTTTAAATTAAATCTTTTCTTTTCATATGGTAGGTTCATATGCAAGGAACTGTTGCAAGGACAAACAGAGATCCTGTGCACCTCTGACCCAGTTTCCCACAGAGGTAACATCCCTCTTCTTCTATTTTCTATAAGACACTATATAGAATTGGCCTGAATTTTTCTTTAAACAACTTACTAGAATTCTCTACTGAAATTATTCTTTCTGGGACTTTTTACACTGTAAGTTCAAAGGGTGAGAAGTATACAGCTCATTGGCAGAGCATATGTTTGGCACATGCAAGGCCCAGGGTTCAATCCCCATCATCAAAAAATAATTATAAATCAAATGTTCCTAACAGTTAATAGGCCTATTCAAATTACCTACTTCATTTCAGGTGAGCAGTAATAGTGTGCCATTTGAAAAACTGATCTATATCACCTCATTTTCAAATTTATGTAAACAGAATCATTCACAGGAGTATCTTATCCTTTTAATGTATGCCAGGTCATGAGTGATACTCCCTGTTTCATTCCTGATATAATTTGTGTCTCCTACCTTTTTTGTCAGTTTTCTTTTTAATTTCTCATTTTATTGCATGTTGGCAGTTCATACAGTTTACAGTCATCTTGGGGAATGGTTACATGTACATACCACAGCTTGCTTTTCTCTGCTATTTTTAATCACTGTCCCCTTCTCTCTCCCTCCCTTGCACCTTCTCCAATTCTCCTATCCTATTTTTCAGTCTTGCTGATATTGTTAATCCTAGCTCATGTTATGGTACATACTGTTTACATTCACTGAGGTTATTAAGGTTCCCGTACATGGCACATCTTTATCCTATTTACTTCCCCTTCCTCTCCTCCTCATCCCTGTGCTTTCTCCCTTTGACCACATCTCTACTGCAAGAGCTCCATCTCCTTGTCCCCTTCTACCAAAACCCCTGCTGAGGGTATCAGTCTAAACCACCTGGCAACATGGCACAAGGATGCAAAAGGAAGGCAAAGAGAATATTCTTCAGTTAAGGAGCTCTGAGATGACCCAATGTTCTCTGTGGAACAGAAGGCCTCCTCTCCAAAAGCTCATGGCTTTTACTGGCATCAATCCAGGAGGTGGGCAGGGATCCTGGCAGAGTGCATAGGGAAAAGAAACTGTGTATCCATGCCAGGCACAGAGGCCTCCAATTAGCAATGCACAGACAGTTTTGATGCATGCAAGGCTGCCTTGCCACCTTTACTGGCAGGAACATTTGTTTCAATATAGCCAGCTCCATATGTTTCAGTAAATAAGGTAAAGGAGAGGTCAGGGACAGACTATGGCAAGGGCTGTTTTTCAGGAGAGAGCAGCATGGTGATCTCCCACACCCTTCTATCCTTTTTTTTTTCTTTTGGCTGGAGAGGTTCGTTTTCATAAAGGTCTGTCAATTTTATTAATTTTTTCCTAGAGTCAGCTCTTTTCACTCTTTCCCTATTGTTTTCGGTTTCAGTTTTATTATTGTTTCCTTTCTGCTTGCTTTGACTTTCTTTGATAATCTTTTCCTAGGTTCTTCACCTGGCAGCTTAGATTACTGATGACATATTTTCCCTTTTCTGAAACGTTCATCTTAGTACTATAAATTTTCCTCTCAGCACACTGCTTTAGCTGCATCCTGAGAATATGAAGATGCTGCACTTTCATTTTTACTCGATGTATTTTTTAAAAAGATTTATTGAGTACCTACAGTCTGCATGGACCTTTATTAGACACACTGAAATTTAAACACAAACCACACAGAAGATCCTTGGCCTTGGGTACTATATAATCTAATTAGTACAACACAGATTAAAAACAGCAGACAGACAAATTATATGTTAATGCTCAGTTACTAGAGTCAACATTAAAGAGCTTGTAGTTTGGGGTTTGCAAGGAAAACAATTATATATAGGACACACAATTTATAGTATCATTATATAATGGGCACCCAAAAAGTTAAATACAAGAAGTGCAGGAAATCTGTCCACACACTAAAGACATAGAAAATCCAGCCAAGGGCCTGGATCCCAAGGCAATATCCCGCATGAATTCAGTTGAAAACCTGGAGCCCATGACAGTGCACCCTACGAGTCCACCTGGAGGCCTAGAGCCCACCACAATGACTCATGCAAGTCTATTTCATGGATCTATGCTGGAAAAGCCTAAAGGGCAGCAGTGGAAGCTAGAAAGTCTATGCCAGCGGGGCGAAGGATCTGTTCCAGGAGTTGAATGTTCTTCCCTGGAGTCAAGAGGCAACGTTCAAAATAAGGACCAGGGCTCCCTGGAAAGTACCACAGCCATCCTCAGCAACAATGAGGTACCAGACTCTTCTGACAATGAGAACAGCCAAGTTAGTATCAGGAAGCTGGTGAGATAAGCCTCTCCTGGGGATTGAACAGCACACATCTTCCCCTCCAGAGCCAGGAAGTGATGCTCAAAGTAAGGACCAGAGCTCCCCCAAAGTGAATCACAGTCATTCTCAGCAACAAGGTCCCAAACTCCTTTGATGATGAGAACAGCTAAGTTCTTATCAGGAAAGAAGCTCAGCAAGCTCCTCCAGGAGAACCCACAGCAACAGGAAAACCAACAGCACCAAACAACAACACTTAGGAGAACCCACAAGGCTACACTTCCTCTCCAGGTCTCCTTGTTATGCTGGCAACTTTCCTCAGGTGCACCATCTACACTCAGCACCACGCTAATTCAGTTCAGCTGGTGTTTAAGTCGACCACCAGTTTTTAATCCACCACATTAAATAATCAAAGTTGCAGTTGATTCTAAAATCATTTATATTTGCCCTTGGAATCCACAGAGCTTCAAACAAGATAAGTTACACTGCAGATGGTAAACAATCACAAAGATGCACATATATCAGAACATTTAACAGCACTATGAATGACTTTAGTTTTGCTTAATCTTGTTTTCTTTTTAGGGTCCAAAGCCTCTGTAATACTAACATAGCAGGCAGAAGCATGTCATCTTGTTGTTCTAGCCAGTAAAATTTCAGCCCATTAAAGTGCAGCTTTATGGCTAATTTGCTTCTTTGGGTCCATCTGCTCTTCTAGTCTTCCTAGAAGGCTTCTGCACAACACCCATGGTTAGGGCCACGTGTTGAGTCATGTGTTGAAGAGTCAAACTACTGGCCAATACATCTCAATGTCAACGTACTCACACCCTTCTGTGTTCTGTAAAATTGCTACTAAGTTAACTGCTAAAATGGCTCCTTTATCAATGTTCTTGACTGAATTTTCTTCACCGCCAGAGGAAAGTTTTTTCCATGCTTCAATTGTGGTACATGCTTTTATCATGTTCTAAGCTTTTGATACCTCATAAATTGAATCCAACACTGTCAAGTTCTTCCAAAACATTTTTGGGTCATTTTCTTCATCCATGTATTTCTGAACAAGTCCTGCTTGGTAACATCTTTTTGCTGTGGCTAAATCTTCCTAGCTCATAGACTGAATTAGACCCACAGCCTTTGATGTAACAATATCCTGCTATCATCTGTACTCAACACTTCTTCATTTGGATATCCTGGGGGTAAATCTAAAAGAACTTCTGCTTTTCCTACAAGACCCCTGGATTTCAAATGCTTCTGTACCTGTGGCACAAACTACTGTCTGAAAAACAAGACTGTTCCATCCATGTACCTTTTTGACTGAAATAAGTGACAGAAATGTTTGAAGGTCAGTTACTTTGAATGCACAGCGTCAGGGTTTGTTTTTTTTTGTTTTTTTTTTTTTTTTGCTTTCCTATAACACAAAGATTATGTTTGTGTAAACTGGTGGCATCTGTACAACACATAATGATGACTGTCTCCTTGCTTGCCCTATATACCAAAGTACTTTGCTCAGTATCAAGAACTAACGTACTTTAGCCATTTCCAGAACAATCTGGTTAGATCAGCACCATAAATTTGTTCCAGCTGTAGATTCTCTCAACAAATTTCTCAAAGTTGCCACAAAATTCACTGGCAGCAGTTTCATCTTTTAATTTTGTTCCTTTACCAGCACCTGGTGGAATACCATGGCACTGCTTCAATTCAGATGAAGGATTAAAATCACCTCCCATCCCTGAAGCATCAGAAAACAAAAACAGAACCCAAAAAACATGGCTTGTTTTGTGTTCCAGACACTGGCATCCCTTATGTCTCCTTTTGTTAAACTACTTACTGTATCACCCATCTGGGCATGGTGGTACATTCCTATAATCCCAGCACTGGGGAGGCTGAGGCAGGAGGATCCCTGTGAATTCCAGGCCAATTTAGGCTACATAGTGAGTTCCAGGTCAGACTGTACTACACAGGAAAAGTTTTGTCAAAAAAAAAAAAAAGCCCCACTGTATCATGTCTCTATCAAGTTCCTCACTATGTTGATGACTTTATAGATTTACATTTGAATATCTCACTTCTAGATCAAATTATCTGGCATTGCTTCTAATCCTATCTTTGTTAAACAAACTATGAATTCACCAATTTCATATGCCACAGGAAGTTTTTTAAAAGAGATGATTTCTTCAAGTTTTTAATAATGCAAAGCTTAATCATAACTCTCAATACTGCATGTTTACATGTTTCCCCACATTTTAAATGGCTAATATTTTAGTTGATTATCAGAAGATAATTAACAACTACGTTTTACTACAGAGAGGCTAGAAATGGGATCTTGAGATCACTCCTCTGTCCCCTCGGACAAGATCTAAATTACTCTCTTCACTTGCATTTTAAAACTTGGAAAGTCGTGCTGGGATATAGCTCTGCAGCACAGTGCCCACCTGGCAAGTACAAGGTCCTGAGTTTGATTCCC
>RJWT010002741.1:0-39343 GCA_004365215.1 Cuniculus paca | reverse complement strand
TATGCCTGATTGTTTTAAATACTTGATTAGACCTGTTATTGTTGTGTCTCTATGAGCCTGGTCTTGGCTTTCAAATTTACTTTTTGTTTTGTTTTTATTCAGTGGTGCTAAGGGTTGAACCTAGAGCCTTGTGCTTGCTAGGCAAGTGCTCTACCACTGAGCTCAGCCTCTGCAAGTTTACTCCATGTCTTCTTCTAGAGCCCATTCTCTTAGCTTTCTCGATCCTATAGTTTTTTCAGTTTTCAGGTCTTTGAAGCCTTTCCCAGTTCTACTTTTTTTGTGTGTTTCTACAAAATTGTTAACTTTCAGAATGGGTAGCATGGTGTTAGCCATGGAGGCCATAAATATTGGCATTGCATGGCCGTAGTTTTCTTGCTTTGGGTGAGTTGAAAAACATTTAGAAAATGTAGATAGAATGCTGATTGGCTTGCTCTCATGTATCCGGTTGCCCTTCCTAGGTCTTCCTTCCCAACACTCGTGATACTAGGGCAGCTTGGGAGCAACACTGTCCATCTCGATTTGGGAGTGCTCAAGTGTCAGCCTTCATTTCATCCACCCATGTCCTTGGTTCCAGATTTCAACTGCGAGCCTCAAATGGAAATGCTTGCTTTCTTTTCCCAAAGCCTTTATGGTGATGGAATTGTATGTGTTAAACGAGGAATGGGGCAGAATGTTATCAGATACATCTAAAAGTTTAGCCTAGGAAATATATTTACAAGGTCCAGAAAACTTCTTTCTGGAAAATCACTGAACTAATGATTATTTTCACTCACTCCTAACATCAATGTAAGCACACATTAAATGCACTTGTCTTAGAAGAAGCCAGTCAAAGTTTTATGACAAAAGCAAGATTTATTGTAAAGCTCTTGGTATCTCCAAAATAGTTTTGTGGAATCAAAATCAGATGGCGGTTAAATATTTCATTTTTGTAAATTTTAATAGTTAAATGTCATCACTTCTAGAAGCCTTTTTAGAACTCAACTAGTCAAATTATAGAAAAAGAATATAACACATTTTTTTTTTCAACAGGGGAAAGAAAATTAAAATTAAGGGGAAGTTACTAATACCTTATGTATTTACGGTTTGTTTGCTGATAGTGCTTACTATGTTCTCTCTTTTTGCTCTTGTCTTTAGGTGATTGAAGACAGTACTGGAGTCCGACGGGTGGTGGTCACACCCCAGTCTCCTGAATGTTATCCTCCAAGCTACCCCTCAGCCATGTCTCCCACCCATCACCTTCCCCCCTACCTGGCCCATCACCCCCATTTCATCCATAACTCCCACACGGCTTACTACCCCCCAGTTACTGGGCCCGGAGATATGCCACCTCAGTTTTTTCCTCAGCACCACATTCCTCCTACAATATATGGTGAGCAAGGTAAGCGAATCATCACTGGTGAAACTGATTGAAACAATTGCATGGCTCATGAGTTCCCTTTTGTTTCTTTTGTAATAACAGATGGTATAAAACTCATGGGAAGTTTCTAGCTTCCTTTGTCCTGAATTGTGTCTTGAAGGATTACTTTGTGGGTTGTCGCCTTCTGTTTTTCAATTTTCCCAAATTCTGCCTTCCTCCTTTGGCTCCTCAGAGACTGAGGAGTAGACACTTTCTGTTTGAGAAGAGAGACTGTGATCTAGTCCGCATTCCTATGTCCTCTTCACATGTGTTTATGTAAGGGTGCCCTGAGGCAGGACTGTGGGATGCATATTATTTCTTTGGCATTGGTATGGTTCAACAGTAAAAGGGAAATTGAAGTGTTCTGTGTCCTGTTTCCAATGTTAGAAGATTATGAAATTTCAATATCCTTTGAGTTTCCTGAAAGATCTATCTTGGCAGCACCCAGAAATCCTCTCACTGTTGGGATGACCCTCCTGAACCTGTTTTTAGTTTGAGACTAGACATTAGTGCAGCCACAGTTTCACTGGTTCTTAGGTAATATTTGCCTTGCAAAGGAAAGAGCCTCAGGCCTATTACAGTATGTCGTTTTAAAGTTTTGTTCTAGGTCCTGTTTTAAACTGAAGTCTTTCTCTATCAAGATGGATGCTAAGAAACCAGACAATCAAGGGAAAGACTAGACTTTAGACTCTTAGACTTTGCAGAGTGATAGTCTTCCAAGTCTAATTGTGAATTGAAGCATTTTACTACTTTAAACATTCATTGTGTTGGTTCACATAATTGTATTAATTGCATGAGAAATCCCTGGTACACTGTAGTTTTTGAACAGTGTGTCACCTTGCTTCCTCTTGCCTGTATCAAGTTCCTTATTGTTTTCTCTGCATGTTCATCTCATTGCAGTTTTTTCTTATTAACAAAAGAAATTTGAGCTGAGTATTTTAAGCAATATCTTATTGTAACTTAGGGATAGAATTTGGGCTTTTTTAGTAGCCATAAAGGAATATAACATAATTCAAAATAATCAGCTATTTTCATAGCAGGTTGTGGGTAAATGATACTAAAACATCAAATCAGTAAAAGCAATAGTGTCGGTGACTTCTTAGTAATTTGATCTTTTTGCCTAATATCAAGTAGTAAGCATGCAGCCTAAAAATAACATTTAGGTAAATCTGAAAAAATTTAGTTAACTAACTTTTTAAAAAGCACTCAGTGCTTTGATACAATATGCACTAAATGTTTAAGCAGTTGTCAGCCTCTGGCTGTATCTGAACTATAGTGACGTATGAAGAGCCATGGCGTCCGATTTATTGCCCGATACGTCAGATCTGAACTGCCTTATTGTAGTAGCCTTGTTCATAGGATGCCACTCAGTGACTCTTTTGTAAATAGTCCCCTTTGCAGTTTTAGGGAAGGTAACGCTATGATTTAAATCACCATTAGAATTAAACAAAAAAGTTAGCCTTTATTTCATGGCATATTTTTGATTAATTTCATTAAAATAACATGGGACTATAATGTACAAATAAAGTACCTTCCTTCTTTTCAAATTAAAGGCAGAAATTTCCTTTTACTCTCAGAAGTATTTAGAATTAGGCAGTAGTTCATGTGGGTGGTTACACCATATATAAAAGACCTTTTTTCCCTTATATAGGACCCAATTTCTTTGTTACACGTTGTCATTTTTGTTTTGCCTAAATACGATTTCAAACCGACTTATAATTTAGATTTACAGTACATCTTTACCACCCAAGACCATAAGATTTAACTGCAGACTTTTGAGACCACAAAAGAGACTTTTGTGACCACAGCTTCTTATGTTTGGCACTATATTACAGAGGTTGCTTATGTTCCCCCTACGTTTTCTCCCTTGTTTTTGTGTGTTTGATTATTTTTGTAGGCAATTTCTTACTTCATTATTTTTGTAATCTTCAATTAACTGTTTTGGATGCCACAAATACCTCCTTATATAGTATGGTTGCTGTGTACTTTCCAATAGAAACGCTATTCTGTCTACAAGGATAAATACACTTCTAAATATCTGGATTCTAAGTACATGTTCACAGTGGTATTTTTTCTATTTCTTTCCTGTATTCCAGCTACTAAAAACATTTTGATTGGCAAAATCACACTTAGCGAATGCTTTAAGGACAGTCTTATCATTTTCATTTTTCTCTATATTTTGTGGAAGATAATCTAAACATTGTATTTTTAAAAATAATTGGTTATTTCTTGATTGGTTAGAAACAATATTTTGCATATAACATTTTTCAAAAATATTTTTTATAATGTGTTTATTAGTATTAAGACTTCTTTCTTCGGGGTCAGTTCATTAGACCTTTGAATAACTTTTTATTGAAAACTTGGACTGAGCTTGTTGTTTGCCACGTTCACCTGTTTTAGAAATCATACCACTCTACGGAATGTCAAGCTACATTACTCGAGAAGACCAGTACAGCAAGCCTCCACACAAAAAACTCAAAGACCGCCAGATCGACCGCCAGAACCGCCTCAACAGCCCTCCGTCCTCCATCTACAAAAGCAACTGCACAACGGTGTACAATGGCTACGGGAAGGGGCACGGCGGAGGAGGCGGCGGAGGCGGAGGAGGCGGCAGTGGTGGTGGGCCTGGAATCAAGAAGACAGAGCGGCGAGCGAGAAGCAGTCCAAAGTCAAATGATTCAGATTTGCAAGGTAATGCTCATGACTTTTGCCATAGCGAGTTTGGAGGCGGGGACACTCTAGAAGAACCGTCTTTTACATAAGAACATTCTTTCATAGGGTGGGTTTTTCTCCTAGGAATGATTGGGTGTGCCTCTCTGATCTGTTTCTTAGTGAGGAACAACTCTATTATCATTTATTTTGTACTTCATGGTAGAGATGCTACCTTTTTGTCACATATGACATGTAAGTCTCCATAATCTCAGTGACAAGTATCTAAAGTGTTTCCACATTAGCTTCCTTTTGTCTCACTCTGAGTAGGAAGATACAGGAGAAATCAAAAGTAGAGCAATTTTTCTAACAGTATGGGCGTGGTTTAAGCCTCAAAATAATTATACTAATAACTCAGATGTAATTATTTCCGTACTATAGTAAAATCTATCGTTGCATAACAGGAGTCTATTTCTAAGTTTAGTTTAAAGCATTAATAATAAGTTATTCAAAGGTCAAATGACTTGACCCTGAAGAAAGAAGTCTAAAATAGTAATAAACATGTCCGATGTGGTTTAACACCACCTTTGACATTCTGATTGAATGACGAAGAATGAGATGGAAGGAGGACGCTCACCATGTGTGGAGAGAGACATCAGTTTAGAAGGGCATGTTAATTTTGTCAAGGATGTAGATCAGTGGGTTTGGCGAGAAAGGTATGTGTGTGTTTGGTACTGAGTAGCAAACGTAAGGCCTGTGGCTTGCTAAGCAGACACTCTACTATTGAGCTGCATCCTTGACCGTGAAGTGACATTTAGTGGCAACTTATTGTGATGCCACAAGAGGAAAAAAACAGACTTTATATAGGCATATAGAAGACTGATTTAGGATAACACTGTTATAAAGTACATGAATTTACAGATACAAATTACTGGAGAAAAAGAACAACTATCAAAGACAGCATTGTGACACTCATTAAAGTCAGTGATTCCTCATTGTGCCTCTAGGTAGAAACAGAATGTACCTGTGAACATGTGCTTGTGAATGAAAAAGAGACAGAAGTTGTAGTTGTGTGCTTATCTAGGAAAGACGAGCCTCTGACAGGGTGCAGGAGGTTTGGTAAAACCAGACATTGTCATAAATCTCTGTTACTTATAATGAGTGAATTTAGCAAGAGAAAGAGAAAGGATAAGGTACAATGAAATGTGAATATTATGAATTTTTTCAGTTTTGTTCTTTATTGTTTTCTGTATCTTCCTTTATTTAGGCAGTTATTCTTAAAGGTATTAAATAAAATATAAGTCTATAAAAGAGACTCAGGGTTCAGCCTCTTAAAGGATGGTGCTCTGTCATATATATACTATGCCTAGTGTTAGAACATTTTTAGTGAAATGATACTACAATTTCTAAGTTTGAAATTTTTAAAAAATATTTCGATTGACATACTCGTACGTAGTTACAAGGTAAAGTATATTACTTTGATTCATGTATGTAGTGGGTAGTTTATTATCAGTATTCTAGTTTAACTGTGGTTATGTAAGAGAATTCACATCAAAAAGCTAAGCTGTGAAGCTGAGTATGGTGACACACATGTACCCTCAGCACTCTGGTTGCTGACGCAACTAGTATGAAGATCCTGTGTTCAATTCCTAGTACCGCTACAGGAAGAAAAACAAAAGTATAAGTTGCCCAGAGACCTTATGAAATTTGAAGTACTGTGGTTATTTGTTCTTTACTAAAGTTTTGCCCCACTTGCACCAAAAATGTATAGTAGATGACATAGCTACAAATAAAAGAAGTAGGTAAAATAAATTTATGTGAGACTCAAGGGGCAAAATGAAAATAGGGCAGGAAAAGAAGATGAAGCAGCATTGAAATTAATGCAGTTATAGCTTAACTTCAGCAAAATCAAAACCTTTCTTATATGTGCAGCTCTTTCATGACTCATATACACAAGTTATCTGCTCTATATTTTGATATTCTCCCTGTTGTAAGAGAACATTTGGTTGTGTATTAAAATCGATACAGTAATACTTGCTTAGCATACATATATTTTATAAGCATTTTGGGGGAAGAGAGCGTGTAATTCTTGTGAACACTTTAAGCTCTTTGCATATTATTTTGTTGAATAATGAAATCACAAGCTGAGTGTGGTGGCACACACTTATAATCCCAGTACGTGAGAGGCTGAGGCAGGAGGATCGCCATGAATTTGAGGCCAGCCTGGGCTGCAAAGTGAGTTCAAGGCCAACCTGAACTGCACACTGAAATTCTGACTCAAAGAGACTAAAAACAAAAGAGATCACTTTTTCTGTGGCGTTCTGGGAGCAGATGTTTCACCATGAAATGGGGAAGAACAAGCTTAGTCTAAACTTGGTCTCTTGCTCCTTTTTTATTTACATTGTTTGCCTTCTCAAAATCACTGGAAATGCTGTTGTGAACATGGTTTAACTATGAAAACAAAGAATCAGATGGGGTATGTTATGCATTCCACTCATGTCAATAAGGGTAAGGGTTGAGAGTGTTTACGTATTGGATTAAAAAAAAAATCTGTTTACCCAAATAGTTGAAAACTGATAGGCACACAACCCGTCACTCAGTTTTGCTATGAACCTAAAACCACTCAAAAAATCATCTCATCTGTTCTCAAAATGGTGTCATGTCATTTGTTCTCAATTTGTCAAAGTTGTACGTAAAAAGGTTCTTTAGAGTTGCTTTTTGTGGGCCATATATTTGATTTTGAGCCTCCTTGTTGTCAAAGCAAGGAAGGAAACGTTCATCTGGGAGAGCAGGCAGATAGAAAAGCATGTTGTGTTCCTGGGGTCCGTTATGTTGCTTGTGAATGGTACACGTCTGCTTCAGAATGTGATTGTTAGTTCAAAGGACTCCAAGAGGGTTCTTTCTGCTTTCTATCATGAATTAAAACATTGTCCCGTTAGATCTTTTGGCTTGAGTTTACTACATCTATGGTAATCAAGAAGTAAGCTTCTTAGATAATTCTTAAGTTCACAATATCACCTGATTATTTGTAAATCATAGTTAATAGTAGTATGATTTACCTATTCACACATGTGCTTTGCATAAGAATAGCACATGTACTTAACAATGACTGTGACTTGTGGTATTTCTACTTTGCATTTCCAGAAAAAACTTTTGTTTCGCTTCATAATTTCCTCACTTTTGAAGGACTCTATTTGTTATTTACCTTTTTGCTATTTACCATAAACAAGTACTTTTTTAAAAGGCAAATTTTAAATTTGTGCCTGGTCTTGGGATAAAACTAAGTATATATAAAAGAAGTAAAAATTTTTTGTCAGTGTAAACAGACATTAAAAGAATGGAGAAAATAGAGTCCTTTGAGTCCTTCTGTCTTCAGTGAACTGCTTCTGAAATACTGATGGAACTTGAAATGATAGAGATCTCTGGACCTCATTTTAGGCCTCTGAAATCATAATCTTCTCACTAGTTTTGGCTTTATTTTTTTAAATTTATTTAAACATAGACCTACATTGCAGGAAATGGTTGGCCAAGATAGAAATTCTTCTTATGTTAAGGGTCACTTCAGAAGGTATGGTCCACAAGTTTTACGTTGCATGGGATAGCAGCCTTATGTGTATTACTCACCATTCTATTCTCCTTCTTGTACTATGCCTGGTACATAATAGGTATTTGGTATTATTTGTGAAATGAATCCTGTACTCCTAATTGCTTTGTTTTCCAGAACAAGGTCTCTGTTTGGACACATGCTGCTGTAATGCCATTTCCTCTTCCTGGAACAAATTGCTGTATTGCTCAAGGATTGCTGTGTGGTTTACCCCTCCTGTCTCTTACGATTAACTTCAGGAAAACAGTCTCCATAATAAAGTCCATGGCACACTGAAGAGAAATACAGGATTCCTGTTTCCTTGCAGCCCCTTGGAGCTGATGGTGCAATGTGGAGAGAGAAAGTATGGGAGTTTGGTATCAGAGATACTTGGTTCAGAATCATCCTTTGTTCCTTGCTAGTTGTTTACATTTGGCACTCTTTGAATCTCTATATTGTCATCTCTATATTCTCATCTATACAATGGGAATTTTAATTCCCACTATTAAATATTAAAAATAGCCTAGCTCAGTTCTTGAAACCTAAGGTATAATGGTAACCCCATATAGTAGCTTAACCGTATCATCTTCATCTTCAGAATTCCTAGTTTGTAAAATTACCACTAATCCAAGATACCCTCTTCTCCAGACAGGTATCTCTGCTCCTTCCTCTTTCCTTCATGATCTAACATCCTCTCAAGTTCCTTCTCTGGTAAGCTAGAGGGGCTTCCTTTGCCTAACCCTGTCTTCCACTGTGAAAGTTTACCCTGTGCTCCTGAGCCACTGCCTCTGCAGTTGCTTCCAGGCTTTCCTGAGAGAGGTTGCTATTGGGGTCTGTATTCATGCCATACCCTTGGGGGTTGACAGAATTAGTGCGAGATTCACACTTCTCCTGACCTTATTGTGGGACACTTAAGCTCTAAATGAGAAGATGCTGGGCACAGCTTTCTAAGATTTCCTTTTTCATGGAACCTGACCCTGGTGTCTTCACGTATGTTCCTTGTAAGCTACAACTATGACTCCCTTTGCTCAGCCTGATTGTAGAGGCTCCCTCATGATTTCAGATGCATAAGTACCCTTTTTTCTCACCATGTCATCCTTTGTGTTATGGCTACAGCTCAGTTAGATCTCAGTGTGATACTCCTCGCCCTGAGACCTCCATGGCATTACCTGTTGTCTGCAGAGCAAAGTCCAAACTATTTGACATTGCTGTCCTCTCATCCCCTGGCACTTCAGATTTCCCACCAGAAACCTTGTGGCTTGCCCCATTCCCTCATAATCTTTTCATGACCTGTTCTTCCAGCTCTTCCACCAAGCAAATTCCAAGTTTGTCCTTCAAGAACCAGCTCAGACATCTCCTCAGTGAAACCTGTTTCCTCACACTATTAAAATGGATAACTTAGGAAAAAATAACGCAAGAATTTTGCCTCTCTTAGCATGTGATTTTAGATGAATGATTGGGCATCAAATTGACAGATGTTCAAGGACAAGAATGGAAAAAGTTTTCCTTGTGTGTGGATTGTTGTGCAAGAGTTGGGCCTTGAAGCTGTCCTGTGGCCAAAGCCCACTTGAAATAGTCATTTGACTGTCATCACAGAGGTCGAAGACGTTTCTGTTGCTCCTCATTTAGTGACAGAAAAGTTTCATTCCTGTTTATTCTTGCTGGCATCCAAAGCAGATGGTGTATTAGGAAGTTACTCAGTGGGAGATGCTCAAGAAAGGGCCAAGGTTTCTATGAAGATCCTCGGTTTTCAGACAGAGTTGTTGTCTATCCTCAGAAAATAAGATTGTCTGCTAATGTGGTTTTAGAAAGGATCATGTGGATTTAGAGTGAAAATTGAAACCTTTGGTGAGCTGATGATGATTTGTTGTGTATATTATGCATATGTGCATGTGTTTGGGGGGTGTGTGTGTGCATGCACGCGCACACTTGCACAGGTGGTTTGGGAGAATACTTGGAGGTAGGAAGGAGCCAAGAGTGCTCAGGCTCCAAACATTTTATCATGTGTATAAAATAAGTAGTACGTACTGTTGATATTATTGACCTTTGCCTTATTCCTAGTTCTTACCCTGTTTCACACATAACAGGAACAGTTTTATAGTACACTAGAATTGTAAGATTTAACAGTTTGTATTTGGTTCTGTGTGACATAGAACACAGTTTTGCTCTAGGCCTTAGTTTCCCTTTCTGGGAAATGAATTAGGTGAGTTAGTGTCATTGATTAGCAAAATCTTATCCATGAGGGGATTCTCTTTTTTCAAATAATCTTACATAGATCCACAGTGAAATACAGTATCCTTCTATTCCTATTGCCATCACACACACACACACACACACACACACACACACACACACACACACAGATGTACACTCTCACTCTCACACTCACATTCACTCACCTTGAAAACAGAATTGGAACTCCTGTGGGTTGGATGGGAAGCATGGACCCTTGTCACCACCTCACAAGGCTTTCTGAGGAACCCAGCCCTTGCCCCAAGACCTGACCACTCATAGCCTTTGAGCAGCCGCACCAGCACCCGTCTAGAGGCTGGTAAGACACACTCTCTTGTGGACTTCTCTAGAGCAACAGTCCGGGGAAGTGGGACCTAGCAACCCATTTCCTCAAGTACTCTGGATGATGACTAGCACAGTAGCATTTGAGAAACCCTGGCATTTTGAATGCAAACCAGTTTTTAATTGCTATTTTAAATGGCAGGGGTGGCAGAATAGGGTGTGGAGGAGGGGGAGGCACTCAGTTAAAAAACCAGATTTAAAAGTTGAAGCATACTTGTTTTACTCTCTGTATAATGATAAGCACATGCTAGTGGTGGAGTGTTCCTTTCATGTTGCTGACATAGAGATAGCAGTGGCTCTGATGACCTCTAGAACTTATAGTCATGTGGGGAAAAAACGAGGACAAAATGGCAAGAATTCCAAATATCGAAAAAATGAACATACAGCACACTTTGGCATTTGAACTTTGGAACTGTTAACAATCCAAAGATTTGGTTTCATCGTAGACCAGATTCCACCACATAAGAGTCATGGCTTTGATGAAGATATTATTCTTAAGCTTTTCTCCTTTCCAAGATGACAAATTTCCTTCTGACCCCAACAGTGGCCCTCATTGCCAGGTTTTTATATTCTAGTTATTTTTCAGGTGCTGCTCCGTGACATTTTTCTTTTGTTGTACTTTCAAGTCATCACTTAAAAACCAGAATTGGATGTTAATATCTTTCCAAAGGCATCATGAAAGTTTATTCAGAATAAAATTAATTTTTAATTATAAAGAATTGTCACACAAAGTTCTGGTTTTATGCATATGTGTGAACCTCTGGAGTTTGTCCTTTTGCTAGATGGGATGGCCCTGGGAGGGCATGACTGCAGCCACCTGTGTGCTGAGTGGCTTGCTTTGTTTGGAATCATGTGCCTAATGTTAATAAGGTCAGGAATGTTGGGAGTCAAGGCAGAATTTCTTTTGTAATCTCTTTTGGTCTCAGTTCCCCGTAAGAGATGATGCCGGTGCTTTCCTGTTTAAAGTAGGATATTTAGTAGAGCTTTTGTACTTCACCGGTGGCTGATTTCTTCTTTCACTTATAAGCTTTTCTGTCTTTTCAGCACATTCTGTCCTAAGCATGCTCAGACAGTGTTAAGAGGACTGGAGACAGACTGGATCACTGCTGTGGACAAGGCCCTGTTTTCCTTTCTTCCTTGTGCCTGTCTCACTGCATTTGAAAATAGTTTCTAGAGCTAATTTCCATATTGATTCATCTCTAAGTATGTAGTGTGTGTGTGTTTTCACCTCTAGTATGGCTGCCTATAAATCTTGAGAATGGCAAAAATACCTGGAAAACATGAAAAAATTAAAAATGAACTCAGACCTGTGGAATTCACTCATCTTGCTGCCAAGTAAAGTCTGAAAAGTGAAAATAGTCCAAACAAGCCTAAATAACCTTTGAATTTTTAAAAGAAAAATGTGGATCTTTGGATCAGAATGCAAGAGATGTTCTTCTTGGCAGGGAACCAGGCAATTAACACCATCACTGCCATCATTGGAGTCTGCCAGATCTACCGCCTCTGCTCGGAGCCCTTCGAGAGACTGGTGAGGGCTGAGCAGACCTCAAGGCATTTCAGCTGCCTATGTGTGAGATGGAAAGGGAGATTGTTTTGGGGACAGAAGGTTATTTTCATAAGCAGCATGCTGCTCATTAACACATACTTTCTGATGTAAGCATCATCCTTCAAGGCCCAAGTCTGCAGAAACCAAACTATGAGTAACTATTTTTCTATAAGATTATAGTATGACATTTAGGTCAGAGGCAAATTTGGCAGCTCAGCAAAGAGGACACTGTAGTGGCCCAATCATTGCTATTGAGTGGAGTATGGTATATAGTTGTCTTTATCAAGATTCGTCACCCCCCACCCCCACCCCCACCAAGTTTTAATAGTGTGTCCTTTCAATAGACAGAATGAGATACTTTTGTCATGTCAGTTTAAGAAGTCTTAACCCATTACATTTGAAGATTCACATTTTTCACTTAAATATAAAAAAGACAATATTCCCCCCCCACACAAAAAAAATTCTTTTTGAGTTTTCTTTCAAAATGAATGTTCCCCAGAAGTTTGAGGGCAGAATTTTGATTAGTTACTGCCATATGTAGTACTTAGCTCAGTAAACTCGTATTATTTCTCTGCTTTTTTGCTTTCTTGGGAGCTGATGAGAGTAGCATTTAGATGACATCAGAGCCCATGTTGGTAAAATACATGTCATCCCAAAGAACCCTTTAAATAGCAGGTATAAGTGATCATACGGTTTGTTTCTGGTATATATGTAACCCTCAATTTTATTGAATTGAAACTTTTGGATGTTATTCTCTCATTTAGTTAAATTGAATTCCTAGTTTAACTGGGTCAGAGGTCATCCCCACAAATGTGCTGTACTTAAATAACATACTAGTTAGAATCTTACAGATCTAGGTTTAGTCCCAACTCTGCCTCTTGAGAGCTGTGTGCTGTGGGGCATGATAATTAATTTCCCAAAGCTTTGTTTTCATCAGGTATGTTTAAAGTGAGACTAATTAATAGCACTTATTTCAAAGGGCTGTCGTGAGTTCTTAACACAGTTTTAGAAACTTAATTTAAAATTGTTACAGAGCATTGATGAAGAAAGACTAGGACATTTGTCTGCTTCTAAGAACTGGTTCCCATCTGTGGTGCTAGCAGAACCCCAGCCTGAAAGCATTCTTTCCAGAGTGCTGGGGGATAGGGTCTCCTAAGGCTTGGGTTGGTGTGTCATAACAGGGAATGCCAAAGGCATGAGAGGATTCAGGGCATCCACTCCAAAAGAAGATTCCTTGGCTGTTGCCACCCCACAACCAGCCTCACGAATACAATTCAGTCCTCCCTCCCCATCTTTCCTCTGCCTCCTATCTGGGCTTCATTCCATATGTGAGCCTGAGGGATATGATAGGACTGCTTCATTACGTATTTAAACCTACTCAACACACAGACCACTTTCAGTTACCTTGCTAGATATTAGAAGACTCTCTGTCTACTGTATTGTGAATTCTCTCAGCATTTGTGATGAATTTTGGCAAGTTCCCGCAGTTACATCAACACTGATTTTTGTCACTGCATCTCCTTCCATTGAGTGGAGTTCTAGTATCGCTGCATAAACTGCCTTATAAAGAGACAGAACGTTAAATTTCTGGCTTTATATGATCAGTAATATAAAGTGACATTTGTAGTCAGTATTGCAGATATACTCTGCATAGGTTATGCTTTCTGCCATGATCAGCTTTGACTTTTATTTTAAATTTACTCAGTCAAACACAGAGTGCAGGAGAATATGTTATTCTGTTTCAGTTTTTGGTACTTTAATGAGCCCTTGAAATTCTATTGAGAATCCAAGCCTGAGATGGGAAAAGCCACTGGAAAATAATAGCAACTCTAGCTCAGTGCATATAATTTACAGAGTAATGAGTGTAAATGTCCCATGATTGGTTATAAAATTTCCTCATTTTTCAGTGATGTTGAATTAGCATTTTGGAAAATGAATTCCCTTTATTTCACTCTTGCTTTTCCAGGCTGTAATTGTTTCTTTCCAGATGCATCAGAAGGATGGGTCTTTCCTTGTGGATGGTGCTCAGAAAAGGGCCACAAAGACCAGGTGATAGTGGCAGGGATGCCTGGTCCAAGCCAAAAAGAGAATCGTCATAGTTGAGGAAGACTGCACCCTGTGGATGGGAGGGAGGGTGTGGATGAGATGAGAAGCATGGAAATAAAAGAAAGGGGCAGCAGTAGGAAAACAAGTGACATGAAAGAAACACGCACAATGGGCAGCGAAGATTAGATAGACTGTGGAATATAGATAATTTGGAAAAAAACAGGAGGCAGAAAATGAGAGCAATATCATAGTTCCGTTTTATATATTCCACTTCTTTCAATAGGTTGACATTTTCCAGAGGGAGAAGGGGAAGCCTTTTTGCCTTTTTAACTGGAAGATTTACTTAAACAAATTTCCCTCTGAACAGAATCTATTGTTTTCCTGTTTGGGTTATTGTCTGGTGCTGGATTAGTGTATCCCTTACTAACATATATTGATTTGAAAAGCAAAAGTGAATTATTAAGTAGAACTTCAAAAGAGCAGAAGTACACTATATTTAATTTTGGGGTGTTTTGAATAATGATCTGAAATTGTTTCTGTGATTATTTATTTATTTTAGACAGGCTCTCACTGTGCAGTTCAGGCTGACCTTGAGTTCACTATGTAGTCCAGGCTGATCTCTAACTTGCAGTGATCCTCCTGCCTCAGCCTCCCCAAGTGCTCAGATTATAGGCTTGTGCCAGTACGCCCACTGATAGAGTTTTGATGTGCTTAAAACCTGAAAATCTAAATTTTTTGTTTTTTTTTTTTTAATTTAAAAATTACGCACAGGAAAGGAAAGTTGCCCACTTCTTTTTTCCATGGGTGGTTGTACTGTTTAAAAGCAATCTGCTTTAATTGAAACATTGATTATTTCAAATCCTCTTATATATGAAGTTCACTGTCACATTACCTTTATATATGTAATTTAAAAAGAATTATTTATGACATTTCTATGAAATGCATAGGTCTTGTTTTCTAGACTTGCTAGAACTACCCCATGCAAGAAACGTGCATAAGTAAAAGAGCAGAACTAGGTCTACAAAATGATGTTTAAAATTTTTTCATTAGAGCATTTATTACTGGTACTTTTAATTCACATGGTGAACTTACATTGACCTCTTTTTCCCTATTATTTGAAAAAGCACAAATTACATAGAGCAGTAAGATTCTTAAAAGGAACAGAGATGGAGAAACTGCCATGTTCAAGGTTCACTGAGTTCCTCAAAACTATTTAAATGTCTTGCCAAGCACATTTAAAAAAATTAATATTTAGTCTTTCAGGATGATTTATCTTTTGGCATAATGTTGCTCCGAAGCATTCCATAAGATATCAAAATCACTGGAAGGCTCTGTGTAAAATCACACGTTACTTATGTGAAAAAGCAGTTATCGGTGCCTCAATTGTGTAGCTATTGAGTTTTTTTTTTTTTTAAACACAATGACAGCATCATTTACTACTTACATCATCATCCACTGGAAGATGGCTCAAATTTGACTGCAAGTAGTTTTCAGTTTGAAAGCTGTATTTTTGTTTCACTGAACAATTCCATGTCTGTGAAGAACATCTGTACCTGAATTTTAATCTCTGAGGATAGTGGTACCAATACCACTTAGAATACCATGCATGATAGCAAAACTGTCTCTTATGCCACGTAAGTTGCTACTATATTAGTATTTCATAGAAGAAAGATTATCTTTCAGCTAGTAAAGATATGTCAATTGCAGAATCAGTAGCACTCCTAACTACTTTGCCTGCTTTCTGTATCATTTCTCCCCTCTTCTTTTTTCCTTCTGCTGGGATCATTCCCAGGGCCTTGCATATGCCATGTGAATGCTGTACCTTTGAGCCACACCACCAGCCCCTTGGCATTATTTCTTTTAAATACTGTCAGGGCCAGTATAGTTATATAATAATGCTTCCCATAGTTAGAATGGGAGCTATACAATGTAATCTTATACATTAATGTCTATCCTTAAGTTGCAGAACTGGATAATCAATGGTATGTTTTGAACCATACATTAGAATTCTTATTCTCTTTTTCTTTCCTTTAATATTTTAATTTATATCTTACCCTTTGTCTTGGTCACTTTTCTCTCTTTGTCGAGAGAAACTATCTGATGCCCAAAATGAAGGAATGAAAGGTTTATTTATCTTACAGTTTAGGAAATTTCAGTCCATACTCAGCTGGCTCCAAGGCAGGGTGGTGCGGCTGAGGGGCAGCCATTCATGGCAGATGCAAGCAATGAGTGAAAGGGCAAAAGGGGAAAAGTACGCCTCCTTCCCTCCCTTATAGTGCTGGCTCCCTTATATGCGGGCTCTGCCCCTGGGCTGGTGCAGCACTCCCAGGTACAACACTCCCAGCACGCCTATCCCAGCACTAGACAATGAACCAATCACAGATTCTAGATTCAGCCACTTCCATGACTGCGTAAGTTTTGGGGGGCCACTCAGACCCAAACCATAACACTCAATTTCAGCTCTTAATTCTCTGCACTTCTTTGTGTATACCCGGCCTCCTCTGCTCTGCTTTTTGTGTGCTTTGTGTGTGAATGGCTTCTAAGACTTGTTGTATTTATCATCAATGCTAGGAGTAGACTTTTTTTTCATTGATTTTTTTTCTACTGGGATAACTTTTATTTTGTTTTTGTGTTTTGAGCAGACAAGGACATAAACAAATGATAGAGTTGAAAGGAATGTTTTTAGTACTAGATTTTTATGATACCTGTCAACTCATTACTTTTGAAGAAAGGATCACGGATTGCTCTTATTTTAGGACTATATTACACACTCATTGAGTGCATCTAAGGAAAAGAGTAACGCTTCAGATAAGTTCATGGCCCTTCTTTAAATGTGCATGATCCACTTGGTAGATTGTATGTGTTCTCTTATTTCAGTTTTTTTCCTGCTCACCCCTTTTTTTTTTCTTTTTTATCTTTAATAGTCCCACTAGGGAGTGAAAAATTCTAGATAAGAGAATAAGGTAGAATGTGTAAATTGCTGATGTTAATAGCTGTTGTAAAGATTTGTTATGTGAGGAGAACCTGAAACTTGAAATGGTGCTTGGAAATTAACTCTAGACTTCATTTGTAATATTGGGTAGGCCTATGGGAAATTGACCCATTACAGATCAAAAAGAGTTGAGTATTCTGAATTTTATATGGGTCAGCATAATAGTCCAGACCTTCAATTTGATTGATAATTAATAAGTATGTTTACAAAACATATTTCTGTTCTGTTTCTTGACTTTCACTATGCCAGAGTTAATTTTTGCCCCTTTTCAGTGTTAAAGAAACTAAAAGGCTGAGGGAGACCAAGCAGTGAACAGATGAAACTCAGGTGATTTGTCCACTAATAGTTTTTGCAAACTGCATATCTTATTAGGGTGGGGGTCAATAACCTGTTTAAGGCAGGATTATATTTCATGAAGAGACCAAGGAATAAAATAGAGTAAGATCGCACTGCTCAAGATAACTAGAATCCTATTGATTAATGCTGGTCAGTGAGGCACCAGTATAGAAAACAAATCCATCTTCAGACAAGTGGTAATCATAGGTGACAGTCATGTTAATGATGCTTTATTTAGGTGGTGGTGGTATTTATGTAAAATTATTGCATTTAGGAGACATTTGAGACATTTGAGAACTGAATGTTTTATGAGAATGGTTGGGTATACTTTTTCAGTTTTATTCAGTTCCATAAATCTTCCCGGAATATTTTCAGGCCTAGATTTATGGACATTATACATAGTATCCTGTATCAAAAGAACATTCTACAACAGCTTGTTGGAAAGCACACTGTCTGTTAGCTACATTGTGATGAGCAAATATTCCCTCAGCATTTCTTAGTCACTTTAAATGCATATGATGGGGAAAATGAGAACTCAAAAGAAAAAAGACTGGCATTAGTTTCTGTGATCAGAAAACTGCATTTGATCAGTGGTAAATGTTAGTATCCTTGATCTTTTATTAGGACAATACTGTGTGTTGACCTGGTCTCTTGTCTTGACAGAGCTTTCTCTTCTCTGTGTTTCAAATCTTCCTCTACCTACTCCTTATAAGAATATGTGTGATTTCACCTAGGTTGCACTGGAGAACCCAGTAATTTTCCCATCTCAAAATCCTCAGTCGTATCTCCAAAGACTTGTAAGATAATATTCATCCATTCCAGGGACGTGGCTATGGATATCTTTTCAAGGGTCATTTTTAACCCCCTCCTTTCAGTATCTCTGTTCTGGAAACCTGGCCAGAATCAGCTTCATACTCCGCATCCTGATTAGCCCTTATTAACATATTCCCTCACCTTCCTCAGTAATGACTAGGATTTTCACTGTAATATACAGCAGCAGCACTAAGTATCTCTCTCTGTTAATGTAAGTCAAGAAACATTAGCAGAGTTGCTCCTTTCTTTAGGGAACCAATTCACATTTAAACTAGTGTAGGTAAGTCATAAAGCTGAGTGCTGTAACAGTTGTTCTTTTTCACTCTGGAAATGGAAAAGGATTGTGTCACAGATGTGCATGTGTGTACATAGGAAACATGTTGGATGTATACTTTCAGGGCATACTTAGCAGAAGTTAAATGTCAGGATCTCTGTACTTGTTTTAAGTGAGGGGTAGAGTTAATGGCATTTCTTAGGAAGAAGTGACATGAATCTATCAAATTTAGAACATATATTTTCTTAAAAGGGAAAATGAGATAGTTTTTACCTGGCATGAGCTAACACAGACAAAACTTTGAAAACAATCTTTTTCAAATCTAATATTCCTTACATGATCAGTATTCTCCAAGAAAATTTAATAAAAGCTCATACTTTTTTTTTTGGTACCAGGGAAAAAACTGATATTTGTTGATTGTAGCCTGAATAGCTAATGTTATGCATAAATACATGTGTTTGCACTTTGATGCCTATTATCTAAGTAGAATCTAATAATTGGTTTAATCTTGAAGAATCATATGAATCTTGAGATGTCATATGTAGCATGTAATATGGGTGATACATTTTTAAAGTCCTATTCTATATCTTGCTGTGCTTTTTAATAATTATTGCCTGCTATAGTGAATTTCTCTTACAGATTTTGTTTTTCAACCTGAGGTGGGTGTGTTGCTTAATTGGAAAGAGCAGATTTTTAATTTTATAGTAAACAGTGTTTTATATGTTATTTTTTATTTCAGAAGTTTGTGATTCTGTCAGACTTGATGAAATATATATATACACACACACACACGTGTGAACACACACAAAGCATATGTACTAGTCATGGTTTAAAACAGCAGATGGATAAACACAGTAGTCAGAACTTTATATCTGCTCTGAGTTTTAAAGATTACAGAGAATTCCATGATAAGAGGTAGATGAAAATAGTAAGCATGAATCGCAAAATCCAGATTGTGTCAATGATGCAAGAAGAAAGAGTATCTAACAAAGAAAAACAAAACAAAACAAAATTTTGGCCCAACATGAGAAGCCAGCTCAAGTATCAGGGCCATACTCGTCCGTGACAGGACAGCAGACAGACACCATGACAGCCTGTGAATGGGACGAAGAGATGGGAGGTAACTACAAACCCAGCGACCATGGTCTTCTCTGTAGCCAACTTCAGTCTGAATTAGTTTAGTTATATAATCAAATCTTGTGTTATTTCAAGGACCTAAGCAAAGTGGAAAAGAGGCTGAGGAGATCCTTCTCCGGAATAATTTTTCCAACCTTTCTTTCGATGAATTTAGAGCTCTGCCTAAGCCATTAGCTTTCCCCATGCTCATGAACTTTTAGTTTCAGCTGCTTACGTGTTTTTTCCATAAGAGTATCAATCACAGCATATACCATGCCCTGCCAGTTCCTTTGGAAGCAATTTAAATGAAAAAAATGACGGACTTTGGGAAAAATTATTTAAGTATGTCTGGTAAATTATTTTACTCTTTAAGAATAGTTTTGGAGACTCAAATACGTTTTCCATTTAGTAAAATTTGGCCTCTTTTTGGTAAGCCACATTTGTTGCAATCTTAAATGTAGGGAATGTGCTTTGCTGCTCTTGGTATTACTTGCTGTCTAGAACAGGGTTACGGACTTCACCGTAATATATCACGGATTGGCAGCAGGGGAAGCATGGAGGACTCTGAACTGGAAGCATGGGGATGGTGATACATGATTTTCTTCCTGTTCCGGGTTCTTTAGATTTGGAGCAAATGTACTACAGACTCACTTTTTCCCAGGACATTCTATTAAAACATGTTCCTGGTCTTTTTAGTTGTAACTCTTCTTAGAGATTAATACCATACATGAGAACTTTGCTCTAGACATTCGTATTAATTATTGTGAAGCAAGTAACAAGTTTCTGTATATCCAGAGCATACTTCATTACATGTGACTTTCCCTAAATTTCTAGCACTTATTGTAGCACTCGTATGTCATCTTTTGTATGTGTGTGTCTGCATGTGTACACGGGAACAGTTTCATAGAACTTGTATGTGTGAAACGGAGTTTTAATTCCCTCAGCTAGTCCCTCTGTCTTAACCTTTGTTCCCTCTCAACTCATTCTCTACCTAGTAGCCAGAGAGCTCTTGTTAAAACTCTCCATGTTCTCCTTTCCAACTTAGCATGAAGTGCAAACTCTTTGCCCTTGTGTCCAAGTTGGTGTTGAGTGGTCACTGCCTGCCCCTGCAGCTTCAGCTCTCTCTAGCCCTGCTGCAGCTCTCTGGGCCTTAACCTTCCAGGCTTCCTTTCCAAGTGTCCAACATGCCAGTCCCTTCCTTCCTGGAGAACTTTGCCCTTTCTGGTCTCCCTGCCTGGAGAGTTTTTTGCTGTTTGTAGGATAGCATCCTCTTCGTCCCTCCTGGCATGGCCCAAATGCTTCACGATTAGAGACAGTATCTGAGACTCCTCCATCTTCATCGCCCTACTTTCAGTATTCTCGCTGATTCCCACCATTAACCAAAGCTCATTGTATTTGTGTATGTGCATATTGCCTCAAGAGCTCACCCCTTCAGTGTATTTGAAACAGATTGGGGTTTGCAGGACTTCATGTGCAGAGCTCACTCAAGGGGGGCTTCCAAACATCTTTTATAGATAATATGAAATGCTAAATTTGCTTTTTATTTCAAGTTTTCATTGGGTTAAAATACAGAATTCCACTGCAGTTGGAAAGAGTTATCAGATAGTTTATCATGCAGGTTTGAATGCCAGAACTGGACAGTATATAGCAGTCAGCACAAAATGCTTTTCAAGAAACTAAGATGCTAGGTAAAAATTCAGTGCTAAGTGTCTTTCAGCCCCTCAGATGAAGGCCTTTCTTACAAGTGAAGTTTTGTGTATTTCCTTCCTACTAAGTAAATGTAATAAATTGTCATCATTGCTTCCCCCATTTTTGTTACTAAGAATAAGCCACTGTAGGTGGCTGCAGAGTTACTTTTAGCAGTCTAGTAATTAATTATCGTCATTAACTTTTACTCTTAGGTAGAATCTGAACTTTGTGTTTTTCCTTATGTTATTTTCATTATGTTTCATGTAATTTATGAGAATTAAAGTCAGGTTTGTCGAATGCATAGAAACATAATTCAGAATATTAAAGCTTTAATATGGAAACTGTTTCAAAAATTTTAAGTATTGATTTCTTTCATAGTTTGGGTATGTTTGGTAACCATAGTTTGATTTTCAAATACTGTCGGTAGTTTTGATTCCTCAACACTTTTATAAAAGTATCTTTTAGAAATGGTAGAATACCTTTTATATTGCTTAGCACCTTTTGTGTTCTGAATGGTTTTCTGTGCTCTTACTCTGTTGGATGATGAGATAAAAATACTCTTTTCTAGCTGTTGGGAAACATTGTGAAACCTGACTTTTTGACCACCTGTGCTGGCACTAGACACTGTTTGCCTACTGTTCCCATTTGGCTGTGCCAGTGAAGGCAGGCTCAACTGGTCACCCTGCTCTTAGGAAGAAGTTCTTAAGTAAACTTTGAGTCAGTGCTAGAAATACAAATGGAAAGCAGTTACTTGCTGGACGTTAACAGAGTACAGAGAACAGCAGGTTCTACTTTGAGAATTATTAATGGAAACACCATTCTATCTGAAAGCATTTTCTACCAGGTAGTAAGTAACTGGCATTTTAAAACAAGGGTAGACCCTATTGTCTTGGTTGAGAGAGTTGAGACATGGAGGTGATGAGTTCCACTAGGGAGAGACAATCTCATGCTAGACGCAATGAAACAGTCTTTGATATGTTGCCTTGTACTTATTTTAGGGAATGTTTATTTTTACATTTTGGGGATTATTCTTTATTTGGGCCTTTGGGCTTTGCTGGGAGAGTATAGGACTTGAAATGCAGTAATGATCTTGGAACCTTCATAATTTCTTTTTTCCCACTCTCATTTTCTTTCACTGCTCTGAAAATTAACACCTGCTCATAAAATCAACTTCATTCTGTTTTCACTGGTGTCTCCAAAGCAATCCTGGAAACTATTGTACTGTAAAGTGAAATTTGGAAATTATCTTGATTCACATGGACTTGTGTAAGCTGAAGTTATTAAAGAAGATTAGGGACCACAGCTGGTGAACAGATGGAATGCTTATAATTTCACAATCTTAGGTAGTCAAAAGCCCAAATCTGCTCAAAACTGCTTTACTTTATCTCCAGTTTATTTCATTTTATTTTGAATCCTTTAATTGTTAGAGTTGATGAACCTCAGTAGGTCTCTCATTTAAATGGCATCACCTATAATTTTGATCATAAAATTTCTAACAATTTTAATATAGTGACTATTTTAATAATGAACTTTTCATAGGCACAATGAGTATGAAACAGAGACTAAGACCTTTATATTTCATTCAAAATACAGGTGGTATTTTTAAGTTCAAACAATGAAGACTAGTTCACAGTGGTTGCAACTAGACAGTTCAGTTACTGGTTGCTAAAAGAAATGCTTGATCCATTCATTAATTTGTATAGTATTTTCTGTGTTCATTTCTACTATGAATTCCTGTGTCATGCATACAAGGCATCTAGCCCATCCATCGTCAGTGACTCTACTGCCTAATCACAAATTCATCTGCTTTTATGCACTAGCCCACTCTGTGGCATCTTCTGTTTTCTGGCTTATAATAATATGAAGGCCTGTACTTGTGCAGACCAACTCTTTGCCTCCTCAGAACCATAGTCCTGGGCCATACTTTCAGGTAGATTAGTGTATTCCCCAAAGTGTGTGAGAGACTTCTGTTCAGTGGTTCTTACGAAGATCACAGTAGGAATGTCATTCTGCTAATTTACACATTGGTGGTTGTTACTTTAAGAACAGAATTGATGTCTACCGCATTGTTTAGCATTTCTTTATCTAATGCTACTGCTGAATGTCTGGAAATACAGAAAAACAGCTGGAGTCATAAATAAGTTGCGCAGTCTGGATACACTCTGTACTAACTGGTCAGGAGGAAAACAACACGTAGTCCTTTCAGGTGGTGCAACACTGCAAACAGCTGTAGTTTATGGTCTAATGAAATCTCTGTTCTTTTGGAACCAGCTTGTTTGTGCTTTTTCTCTAAAGCCACAGGCAGCTGCTAAAATATCTTAACATGTGCTTTAGAAGTAATTTTTGTGTGATAATCCATGTTCTGACCTCAAAACATCCTAAATGCTGTATGTCTGTCTGTACATGGGGGATTGTGAATGGGTCTTGTGTTACCAACATATTGGCACAAAATAATCTGTAGAATTATCATAGGAAATAGTATCCTTGGGGCCAGCTTCCAAAATGCATTTCACTAGTCTGTTTTTGAACTTATAAATTGACCTGTATTTGGATGTGATATGGAAGCAGTAGTACAAACATGCATTGACTTCCAATATTGGAATTTTGTACCAAACCAAACAGTCTAGCAGTACTTTTAAGCTGATAGATTTATCTGTCTTAAGGAAAACTATTCTCCCCACCTTTCACTTGTTACTCTTGGACACAGGGGATGTCATGAGGAGGGGAGACTTTGAGGGACCCCAAGAACAAGTAGACTTGGACCAAGAATCAGAAGAGTTTGGGTCAATACTGTTTTGTTTTGTTTTACATTTGTCTGTATGATCTTAAGTTTGTAAGATTTCTGATTTGTTGATTCCTTGTCTAGCAAATGGGTATAATAATACTGAATATGAGTGCATGTTTATATTACGTGTAACATGAATTGCTGCCAAAACAAGGTACCACAGACTGAGTAGCTTAAATAGGAATTTATATTCTCATAGTTCTGGAGGCAAGAAGTGTGAGATCAAAGTATTACAGAGTTGGTTTCTTCTGAGAGAAGGACCAAGGACTGGGGATTTAGCTCAGTGGCCTAAGTGCCTGCCTGGCAAGCGTGAGTTTGATCCCTGGTGCTGGAAAAAAAAAAAAACAGCCCAGTATCTCTGAGAGAAGGACCCGTCTTAAACTTCTTAGACTTCTTTCTACATTGTACCTGTCCACCTTCTCCCTGTGTGTACACAATCATTTTCCCTGTATATGTGACTGTGTCCAAATTTTCTCTTCTTAAAAGAATACCATTCATGTTGGATTAGGACCTGCCCAGGTGACTTCATTTTAACTTAATTACTTCTTTAAAGGCCCTGTCTCCAAATGTTAAAGTTAAATTCTGAGTTAAATTCTGAGTTACTAGGGGTTAAGGATTCAACTTAGGAATTTGAGAGTGGGGCAGAATTCAACCTATTGCAGTGTATTATAGAAGTTTGTCTAAATTTAAATGACACATTGATTTATAATTCTTTAAGTTGACTTGGATTTTCTGAATATGTTAATGAATATTATTCTAATTGGGCACACATTTATTTGAAATCCACTATCTTTAAAATCTAAAATTTAAGATTGATTTGTATTTTTATTTCAGTGTAAGTGAAAAGATATGGATAGGCAGGTAGGTCAAAAGATATTTTTATTTAATTATTTATTTTTGCAGTGTTAGGTAATGAACCCAGATCCTCACATATACTACAACAGCGCTCTGCCACACTGAGCTATGTTCCCAGCCCAACAGAAGATACATAATTTTTATTCCATCAGAATAAAACAAAACTGTTTTGTATGCAGAATTTGGATTCCTAGTTCTCTTTTTGTTCAACTCTTAGTTTTAGAGGGTTGTTTAGAAGTTTATTGACTAAGTTTGGGTGAGGAATAGATGATATAAATTGCTAATTGTCAGCAGAATTAAAGAAATATAAATTAATCATTTGGTCAAGAATAAGTAAATACATACCACAAAAGTTAGTTTGTGCAAATGACCTTGTTTTACTCAAAACATCCATCTGCTGGATAGCTTGCTAAAAAGGTAAACCTTAAAGATAAGTCTTACTTGTGTCCTGAAGTGAAGCCAAGTAGAATTTTGTGGGTATAGTAGAATAGAGGGAAATGTGAAGAATGAGATCTCTAAGTAGAGTATGCTCAGCTTTTCATTTACTGGAATTATAGTCAGAGGACTATTAATTATGGAAAGAAGGACATACCCTGATGTAGAAAGAGAAAAAGGTAGGAGATGGTCAGGACCACTGAAGCATGCATTAAGATTGCAAAAGGGAGACTTAGTTTTGTGGGCACCTTTTCTACTTGGCCAAGTAATTAATTGCTAAATAAGTATAGAAGAGTCAACTCATGATTTTTTTTAGAGATGTACAATTTATGCACATAATAAAATGATTGTGGAGTAAGACAGGTGGAAAACAACTTAAATGGCTAAGCCAAACCCAGATATTTTAGTCTCTCAAAAGAACACTCTACATTCTGATTTAACTTTCTGAAATAAGATTTGTATATAGCAGATTCAAATGCTACCTCTAGTGGGTAAAAAGTATACCCATTCTTCTTTAGGATATTCTCTATAGGTTTTTTAGAAATGAGATCCAGCAATTCTTGATTTCTTCAGTTGCATTTTGAGCATTATAGCAAGGATGTTGACTTTTGAAATTTCCTCCAGGTAGACAGTTATCTTTGAAGAAATATTTATAATCTATACTACCAAATTTAGGATTTTTACTGAATTTATGTAGAATATATGTATTGGTAACAATATAGATCTTCAAATTTTGGGTATAGTTTTATTGTAGTTATTTGTAATATGATTGACAAATGTATCTTTCCTTGTAGCCCAATCCATCATAATGTCTGTTATATCCCAAGTACTGAAAGAATAAAAGGGCAGTGAATGCAGTTGTCGGTAGTATTTGTTTATTCAGACAGACATTCAGTAAATGCTCCCTGCCAAGCTCTGGGAAATCAGTGTTGCAAAGCACTGACATAAGTTGCTGTATAGGTCTCCTTTTCTGGGGGGATGAAGGATATTCAGTGAACGAGAAATTAGCTTCAGATATGAAACTTGCTTAAATGTGAAAAGGAGAGTAGGATGCTTGAGGACATGGTACAGTGAACACCATTAAAGTCCTTGGTGAGGAAGGAAACACTTGATGGAAGAATTGATTGTTTACAAGTGACCTGCAGTTTGAATGGAGTCAACCAGGGTGGGAGAGGAGGATTAGACATACTTAACGTGTTCTGCGATATCCTTCAATCCTTGGCTGTTAATTTTAACCTTTGTCCATTATAAATTAACCTTTTACAGTTTAGTGTTTTCTGATAGAAATTCTATCATTATAATTGCAAATAATTTTGAAGTATTTGAAAGGAATTGTCCAGTGAGAAATTGTCAATTAAATATAATTGAAGAGAGCCATGTTTTGTACTTTTTCATGTCACTCACTCATACCTTCTCTTACCTTTCTTCTCCCACCTTTTTGAGGGTTTGGCATCTTTTCTGTCCCCCCGCCCCCACTGTCTTTTACATTATCTCCTCTTACATTTTATTTCTCACCTAATGTAGGCCATGACCCAAATGACTGCTTTTGCTACTGGGTAGCCTTTGGACCTGAGGGGTCCAGGGTTTGGACTCCTCACTTATTAGGACATGGAAATCATCTGTAGACTTTGAAATGTGGCTAGTAAGTGGTACTATTTACAGAGCCAATCTGTGATATAAATGTGATATTTCAGTTCTAAGTCCTCTGTATTGAATTTTTAAATAGATTACTGGCATCATTCTGAGAAGGGGGTAAAATATACAAGCAGAAGCTGTGGTCTCTTTCATATTTTGAGCAAAAAGGTCAGGCATTTAGATAACAGAGATCTAAATGCATGGCTCAAGATAAATCTTTTATACCAAATACTGAAAATTTTAAATTCTGAATACTTTAATTTTATAATAATTTTAGAGTGTAACAGCAAAATCTTGTAACTTTGAGATAGTGTAGGTGGCTTGAACACTATATATGACTTCTTTCACATTGACTTTGGATTTGTGCATGTCTGCTGTATCATATATATTTTGGAGAATACAATGAAAAAAATTGTAGAGAGCTTCTGGTCCTCAGAGTAGTCTCCATTTTGGAGAACAACTTCTCTGGGTAGTATCTTCCATATAAACATTTCCTGCTTGCTGGCCTAATCTTTACTTCTCATTTTAGTTATTTTTCAGTTCAGTACATTTAGAAGACAGCCCATTTTCTTTTCTATCCTAGGGTACATGATGCTATTTTGAGTGTTTTATTTTTAAAAACAGAATCATTGATTAGGAAAAAGAAGTAAAATACAATTAGATTGTGAGCAGAAATCATGCAACCTAAGAAGGCCCAAATATGTTTAATGTTTTTCTACCTCAAGTTTACTACAGTTCCTATCTGAGTTGTTACAGTTCAAGTTTGACATGTTTTAAAATATCATTTGAGGTTAGTGCTTTGTTTTGTTTCAGTGTGATTTGGATCAAAAATGTCCCCCAAAAGGTACATGTATTCAGAGGTGGGGTTTGTAGGAAGTGTTTGGATCATGGGAGGACTATACTCATTAGTGGATTAGTCCATTGGTGAATTCATACCCGAATGTCCTGTTAAGGGGTGGGACCTTATTGGAGGAGGTAGGTTACTCAGTTGTAACCTGGAAGGCCCCTTCTTCTTCTGTTTCATGATTGCCATGGGTTGAGCAGCTTTCATTTGCTTATCCTCCTGCCATGGTGTTTCTGCTTTGGAGCCAGTAGACCACTGACTGAAGACTCTCAAACCATGAGTCAAAATAAACTTATCCTGTAAGCTGTGGGTGTTAGGTGCTTTGTCCCCAGCAACGGGAAAGGGACTAATACAGATACTTTTCTCTGTGTAGTCACATTTAAGCAAGAAAATCATTGGATAAGAGTGGCTATTAACAAATCTAAGGTGTTTGGATAAATTCTACTTTATGCTACTAAAATATCTCACCTGCAGTCTAGTGGCACTTTGCATTTTGTTATTGTTTGGCCACATAATCTTAAACCAGAATACTTGACAGGTGTTTAAAACGGAAGTCAGAAGTAAGTGGACAAAGGTAGCCTGACAGCTTTAAAGGGCCTCCTTGGCTACACTGAGACAAATTTAACATTTCAAGTAATGGTAGTAATGGGGTATTACAAATTTTAACACATAAAATAAAAGAATAAAAGGAATCTGAATTCATTGATACTTTAAAAAGTGAGGGAGGAAACTAATTACATAGAAGGAATGGTAGAAAAATTGCCGTTTTGCAACTGCCAATCTAACAATACATTCTAGCAAAGATCATCACTGGTTCCTATAGCCATCTGATAAATGATTTCATAGAGAAAGGTGTCATATATCACCTTACCCAAGTGATGAAACCATGCATCACCAAATGACTTAAACCACATTGTGTGTCTCTTCATGTTACAGAATGGAAAATACGTTTATATAGAACTCTTGTCAAATTTTTTTAGCCTGTCAATCACGACTAAATACTTGCACAATTTAAATAGCACTATAGGCTAGAAAATTGACACCTTGGACAGAGCATTGTTGTCTAGAGTATGTACAGAGTGTTTTGGAAAAAATGGAATTAAGACATGTTAAGTACATGTACCAACTTTCCACAAGAAATGTAAACATTATGTACTACTGGTACATGTACTAATAAACTAAAATTTTAAAAAAAGAAAAAAATGGACAAATAAAATGAAAAGTTGAAATGGCCAAGAAGAACTGTATATGAAAAAGTTTAATATCTTTCTCTGGTCTTTAAAAAATGCAGACTAAAACTACAACAAGATCCCATCTCATCCCAGGCAGAATCACTGTCGTCAAGAATACAAAAAACAGTGAATGTTAGTGAGGATGTGGGATGGAGATGGGGAGATAATAGGATGGGAAACCTTTCTACATTGTTGGTGGAAATGTATGTTAGTACAATCACTATGTAAATCAGTGTGGAGATTCCCAAAATACTAAACATGGAAGCAGCTATACCATTTGATCAGCTATACCATTCTTCGGCATATTTCCCAAAAAATTAAGGTCTGCATATCCACATTTGTAACAGCTCAATTCACAACTGATGGATGAGTAAAGAAAATGTGGTGTGTATATACAGAAATATTATTCACTCATAAGTAAGAACAAAATTATGTCATTCACAGAAAAATGGATAGAACTAGAAACTGTTATGTTAAGTGAAATTGGGCAGTCCCAGAAAGTTAAATACCGCATGTATTTTCTTATATGAGAAATTTAAAAACACATAAGTCAACTGGCAAATAATTAAAATAAAGGAGAGAGGGAGTAAAACAGAAGGTAGACTTCTGGAATGGGGAAGGGGACAAGCAAGAGAGGAGAAGAGAAGTAAAATACAACAATGGAATTGAAATTTGTAAAGATGTGTTAAATGCATGTGCCAACTTGCCTAAATAAACCCCATCATCATGTAATGGTAACACACACCAATAAAATATAATTTAAGAATGAAAAAGAAACTGAGCTAGACTCTTCAAAAATATTAACTTTTAAGGACAAAAAGCATGAGGCATTTCTGTTCTAGATTAAAGAGACTAATCACCCTGACAACAGATGCCACACCTGATTGGATCCTTGACTGGATCCTAAATTGAGGGGAGGAAAAAATTAAAGGCCTTATTGGAATAATTATGAAAATTTAAATATAGGCTGTCAATTAGATTTTATTCCATTTGTGGTAAATCTTTTTTTTTGTGATAATGTGATTGTGCTTATGGCCAGGCATGGTGTCTCATGTCTACTCCCAGCTATTAGGGAAGCTGAAGCAGAAGGATCTCAATTACAAGGCCAGTGTGGAAGATTTTGCAAGATCCTTTCATGAAGTAAAAAACAATAAGGGCTGTGGTTGTAGCTTAGTGATAGAGTGCTTGCTTAGCATGTTCAAGACCCTGGGTCCAATCCCCCAGTGCCACCAACCCCCAAAATGTTTTTGTGGCTATATAAGAGGTCCGTGTTCTTAGGAAAACATTTAAATTTTGGAGACTAAAGTGTCATAAAATCAGTAATTTCCATTCTTCATTCAAAAGGTTCTGATAAAGTATATGTGTGGCAAGATAAATCATAACCATGTAAGTATAGCAAAGTGTTATGAATTGGCTAATCTCTATGAAGAGTATTTGGGTGCATTTCTTAGCTCAGGCTGCTATAACAAAATACCTTTACGTAGGGAACTGAAACAATATTTGTTTCTTTGTTTTATAGTCCTGGACCCTGAGAAATCTAGAATTAAAGTGCGGTTATATGTGCTGCCTTGTGAGGCCCTTCCTACTCTGGAGTGGACACCACCTCACTGTGTCCTCATAAGGCTAAGAGAAGAAGCAGGGTCTCTTTAAGAATGTCTCCAGGACACTGAGCACATTCAAGAGAGCTGACTTTATGACCTTATCTAATCCTGATTACTTCCCGAAGACCCCATCCCCACTGCCATTGCACCAAGGGATGGGAATTATGGGAGGACACATTCAGTCCATAACAGTGTTTGTAGTACCACTCTAGATTTTATAGGTTCAAAGTGTTTTAAAAAGTAAATGTTTACAAGTTGGTTTTACAGATTCTCTGAGAAAATTGAAATATCTGTTAAATTTAGTCTTATGGTTCCTTATGAGTAGTTGACTGGATTCATGCCAGCTGCACCCGTAGTCTCTCCCTTCCCTGTTGCCTTATATTTCTGCCATCTTTATCATTGGCACTACCCAGCCATTGGCTCTAGGCATTTGAATATATAACCCTGTATCACAGATGGTGATAGCCTTTCCGTATGGCAGAAGTCTGATGAGCACTGGATCCCTGGCACATGAAGTTAGCTCTGCATCTGATGCCCGTATCGGCTGGTGAGCTGCACTCTGTTGTTTGGCAGTAGACTGAATGTGTAGCCTTACCCTGCTTAGTCATTTGAAACATAATTAAGAAAATGTTGATATAAAAGCTTCAAAACTTGCTGTATGGGTGGTGTAAATATTAAAATTCTCTTTCAGATGTAATGTATTATAGAATTGTGTTCTGTGGATTCTGCCTGTCTGCCCTTGTAGCCTTGCAAAAGTATTGAATAAGCTGCTTAGAATTTTTCTGTATGGTATGCCAAGTCTTAAGGAAAAAGCATTTTGTGGAAACACTTATAGACACCACTACAGAAAGTCATGCATACACTTTAATTACCTTTGTAAGTCGTTCTATCCTGTGTTTAAGCAACTGCCTTCCTGTTACACACCCAGGGAGGCCACCAGCTCTTGCTGGATAATCATGGAGTTGAGCCTTCCCCCAAAATAAAAGAACTATATCTGGCACCAGTTAGGGCTCAGTGAGCTAGTAAATAGTTCAAACATGTAGGGGGAAGAAAAGGATAGGGCTGTTGTTAAGCTTGCCAGGAAAGCGTATATGTAATACTTTATCCGTTGCGGTGGAAGGGGCGGGGGAAGCTCATCCCTCTTTAATTTGATGTCCTTAAAAATGTTAGTTGCATTTGTCCAGTTCCATACACGCATACGATTTTTGCCTTGTGAGGTAAACATGAAGATTGCTCTTAGGGAACTTGACAGAAATTCAAATACTGTAGAATCTCCCAGAACTCAGTTTAGTTGACATCAAAGTAGTTGGTTGGGAGACGAGCCTTAAAGTGGTGTGGGACTCAGAGGGCGTGCTTTTGCCTTTCCCTACTCTTCATTAAAGACCACAGCTTGCCCTTTGGTGGTACCTTCTCTTATTACTACCTAAGGTGGTATGCAGCCTTTGCTCCAAGGGGCCATTTGCTTCTGAGTGGATTAATGTGCATGTTCCTGATAGGACTTGGCTTCAAATCTTGGGCCAGGAAAGAAAACCATTCTTTTTACTGAATTCCAGAAATAGCAACACAAGTTCACAGGAAATTAGCCCCTGATGTTGCATTTACATTCTCTGTCCATACCTCCTATCCAGCTGGGTACTCCACCTGCAAAAGGAATTCATCTCCTGCTTTCTACTTTCTCTCTGGTTTCAGGATCTTTTGGAACCCAAGCCTCTCTTGAAGATACTTTCCTGGACCAGAATGCAACTTCATACATTTGTCCACCTGCTGACTGCTTTCTTTTCCATTGTTGAGAGTCTGGTATTCCCTTGGCTACTTCTCAAAGTTTGAAATAATCACTTAACCACATAAATGCTTAGCAAGATGTTTATCTTCTTTCCAGTAGGACCATCGATAATACTCAAAATATGGGATATTTCCCTTTTGGGATTAATTGCACCATCTTTATACAGTATTATGCAAATGTACCCAGTGATTTCAAGTATCTTTAATATTTAAGACCATTACTTATAGATCATAATCACTAAGTGGAGGTTCTGAAGTAATTAATCCTATTTTTATATATACTTACTGATTCCTTTTCCCTCCCAGCGTGAGTAATGTATTGAACATGATGATAACCAATTTTTTTGAGTAAAAAAAATCTACAAGCATTCTTAATATTTTCTTTTTATTCCTTCTCACAGGTATTAGTAGACAATAAGTGGATATCTAGCTTGTCCTTATCGTTGGGCCGTATTTTTCTTTTCATCCTAAAGTATTTTTTTCATTTAGTGCCTTTGATTGTTTACTGTTGGTTTTAAACCTCTTATCCCCAAGATGGGCATGATCAGACACTGTGTATGTTCTCTTCATCACCCTCCCTGCCCCCAGTTTCATTGTGCTTGATTTGTTAAAGAGAGTACCTAAGTCAGTCCCTTGGCAAATCTCAGAGAGCATGTTCTGTTATATTGGACATATCTGCAAATGAGCCCCGTGAATGAGAAGACGGAACATTCAGAGAGAAATAATGCTGATGTCATCCTATTGGAATGAAGGCTCTGTTACAACCTTAAATACGTTCTATAGCTAGCAGTTAAGTGTGTAGCTGTATTTCTTTTCTAAGAAGGAAAAAATGTGAAACAAACCGAAGAAGTAAATTGTGTTTATAAAAGGGGATATTTTAATTAGTGTAGGCCTTGCAGTTATTCAAACAGTCTGAACTTACGTTTCTTTTTGGAACAAACATGAAAACCATTATTTATGGAAAGTTTAAATTTCACATGACACATCTTCCCTCTATGTGTGTGGTTTTTTAAAAAAACTGTATTTGTTTTGCTTGTGTATTTTTATTTTCACCTTCCCTTTGGTAAAAATGCTTCATTTTCTTCTTAGGAAAGTTGCTTTTGGGGGGAATAAAAGACTGTGTCCCCTCCCCCACATTTCCAAATAAGCTCGTTCTCAGCTCATTGGGAGTATGTTTGAACTAGAGACTCCCATCCTCATTCCATTTCAAGAAATGTTCCACCCTAGAATATGCCTATATCTGCAGTTTTTCTGTGTGAAGCGCTCTCTATTCCTGGTATCCTATGTTTACTGATGAGTTGATTTTCTTTGCAGGGAAAACCCTTTCACACCCTAAGCAGGGCAGGTTGTAAAGGTGGGACATCATGTCCATCCATCCTACCAACCCGTTGCCAACAAAATTGAAGGAGGAGGAAGAAGGGTTTTGATCTGTTTGCTGTTAAGTTAGCTGTGTTGTTGGCAGCTAAGTTAGATAGAAATTAATACACAATCAGAGAAGGCCTTCAAAGACGTCCACACAAAAATGAAGTCATCAGAATTGTAGCTGGAGGCAAATCTAAAAAGAACGAGATACAATAGCCCAGGCCTGCAAGATAAACAGCAACTTGAGATAATATATAATTAGCATCACCTGGTCCAGTGGGCCTAGTTAGGCGTCAGATACATAGGTGGATGACCAGAATATCAGGGCATGTATGCTCTCCTCCTTTCCCGAAAATGCCTTTGTTCTTTCCATGTGCCCTTGCTATGGGACTGGTTCCCTGCTGGATCAATATTAGCTAAGTGGCTGTACTTGAAATCCTGTAGGTGGATTGTAGTTTGACTCACGTTATATCCACATTGTGATTTTTCTACATGTATTACCCATGACAAAGGGCCTTGGCGGCCACCGGTTTGGGACCCCTCCTGTCTCTCAGTAGTTTTCTCTTAATAGACCTTGGCTACTCTTAATTTCCTTTGTCCCTTGGAATTACTCTTCCAGATTAGGGGGAAACCAACTTGGCACATTTGACATCTTGCAGGTCAAGAGTTGCATTTTTCCTTTATCAGTGGCAATTTCACTGTGAGGAAAAAGAAATACAAATTTGGGTTCTCAGATTTGCCTGTGAACTCATTTACTCACTGCAAACTGGAAGGAAGAAGCTAGCTCTGAAACTGCAGAAGCTATACCTGTCCTATCGCCTTGCCCAGAACCTTGCTTTTCTGTCCCTTTGAGGACAATCTCTTACTCAGTTGACACACACCAAGTTCTTAAGGGGGAAGAAACAAAAATACATTTTCCTTTTAACTTTTTGTTAAAAAAAAAAGACCTTCTTAAATAAAGCACCAAGGTTTGTTTTGTTTATTCATTTTTCTGAGGGGAGTAGTTGGTCTTCCTTTTTTCTTTTCTCTCTCACAATACGGGCGAGGTTTTATGTGTGTGTGTGCGTGCGTGCATGTGTGCATATGTGTGAGAGAGACAGAGAAAGTATATGAGCAAGTGGAAGCTTGATCCGAACTCTGACATACACTTGTCATACAGCCGTTTTATGGAACGACTGACCTTTCATAGACACATGTAAACATCCTTAGGGAGAGGTAGGCCAAGGGGCTTAGTTAACTCAGTTATTTAGTTAGGGAGTAGAGTTGTGAATTTTAACATTTTCATAGAGACTGTTAGCTTTCACACAAGCCTTTATTTTATATGTGGTAAGTAACTGTCACTTTAGTTCAGTTAAACAGATTTTATTTTCACTCTAGTGAAAATTGTGTGCCTGGGATTTATTTATCTTTTTCCCTTAGTCTGTAGCAGCGCAAATGAAAAACCATGAAATGAATGTGGCATAAATGCATTTTTCTCTTCTTTTTCCATATTTGCAATTACAACCTTAAAGAATTCCAGGTGGGCTTTGATGCCACATTTCTTCTGAGGTAACAGTGTCACCAGACATAGAATGGCATGACTGTCCTGTCCTTTCCTCTGCCTGCACTTTGCCCTTCTTATTTTTGATCTTTTCAGAATTCTTTGTTCATTTGGTTCCGTTCATGAGCTGTTTTTTTTTTTTTTTGTAATGCTTTTCTGACATACCTGTTTCCCAGATAAGTGGCTTTTGCTCTTATTCATTTAGCAGCATTTTCCAAATTTAAAAAGAAAAATCAACACAAAACTTTTCATGTTACTTAGAGTTTCCTCTGACTTCTCTTCCTCCCCCTCACTTAGCATAGATACCCTCTTCCTCCTGATCCCCAGAGCTTGCTAGTTAATTGTGATTCAACCAAAAGTTCTACTTGCTTTGGGGCCATGTACTAAATCACATCTGTTCTCTGAGCCTCAGTTTGCTCATCTGTTTCTCATCTTCCTCTCTTGGTCAACAAAGACACTTGCCAGTGTTGTGCCCAGGTTGGATATAAAAAAAAATGTGACGTGCTAAATAGACATCAGTCCTATCCACTACTGTAAAATGAAGCAAAGAATGTCCACCTTGCTAGGAATGCTGTAAGAATCAAAGGTGATAGTGCACTGACCAGTCTGTACCTAGGTGTTCAGAACATGCCTGCTGCTGTGAAAGTAATCAGAGGCAGATGAACAAGAATGTGTTGACTTCTCTTGGAGGTTTTTTTTAATTCCAAAGTCTGATCTTTCGTTTGTATTTCTGGTGCTCTCTTGAAACCCATTCTTTTTTATTTTGGACAGATCTTTTTCCTTCTAATCTGCCCTTCTTCCGCATTTTCCCTTTTTTCTGTCAAAACATGCAACCATTTCTTCTGTTACCTGCATTGAAAAGCGGGTGGCATTCCAAATTTTGTGAAATAAGGCATTCTGTTTTAATTCTTCATTCTTTTAAGCACCAAGTCCACCAGGGAGTCCTGAGGATTCTTCCTTTGTAGATTTCTTTCATTCTTCCCTTTTTTGTGTCTTGAGCAGGTTACAGTCCTTTTCTCATCCCAGTTTTTATTACCAGAATGGTGAGGTCTGGCTCGTTGACTTTCTTTCTAAGGTAATCTAAATGTATAGGCATAGCAGAGGAAGCCATCTGCTTTAACTACTTTTTTAATGTATTTAGCTGTGCGCATGAAACCACAGGGTCCTTTAAAGTCTACGCTAATCAGAGATTGAGGAAACTTTAAGGACTGAACCCATTCATTGTAGCTATGTTAGTAGCTTTTGTTTTTAGTTTTTTGTTTTTTTTTTCTCCCTTGACAGTTAACTTTTGAGTTATACAGTATTTGCAGTTGCTTAGTTAGTAGGGGTCTTCCAGAAAATGTGAGGATATATCCTTTTGACTTATGGGTATAATCTTTTCTCTATATCTTAACATGAATACATGATTGTAAATGAGCTTGTGACTTTAGGTTTTCTGAGGGTGGAATTTCTTTTCCTTTTTGTTTTTGAGACAGGGTTTCACTATGCCGTTCAGGCTGGCCTTAAACTCACTTTGTAACCCAGGCTGACCTCAAACTTGCAGCAGTCCTCCTGCCTCAGCCTCCTGAGTGCTGGAATGAGTGTGGGTCTTCTTATAAAAAGTTGCTGTTTATGATATTATCACTACCCATTTGTTTTTCTCACTGGAATAATAGTGAACATATTCTAACTAGAATGCAATGGGAAAATTGAGAACCAACTCCTTTTAAAATCTAGGCCTTTCTTGTTATTTGTTAATGTCAACTTTATTATTTATTTGGTCACAAGTATCTTTTGAGTTTGAGCCATACAGAATCTGTGCTAGGTTTTGCTAATAAATGGTGACGGTGTCTTCAGAAGGATTTAGCAAGCTGGAAGGCTGTCGCTGTAGGATCCACAAGTTAATATGCTCATTACATTTTGAAAGGGTTGTAGAAGGAAAGAATATGTAACAGAGACCTATATGTGGCCCACAGAGTTGGAAATATTTTTCTAGTTCTTCATGGAAAAGACCTTTAATACCTTTGTCCTCTTAAATCTTACATTTTAATAAGAAAGACCAATTATAAGCAAGGGAAGAAATAGATGAAAGCATTCTCGTGTTCTGTCAAGTACAAGGAAGTGGGATTTGAGACTGAGGTTGGTACAAAGAAGCAGGTGTAAGAGAGAGATTCTCTGAGGAGGTGACTCTGATCTCACCTGAGCAGTAAGCGTGAACAGCCCTATGCAGAACTGGGTTTGCTAACTCGTCTCAACTGTAAGTTCCTCTTCTCGCTTCACTACTACATGGTTGCTTCTCCAGCAGCTACCTGTTGGTTCTTAGGAAGCTGTTTGAATGCTCTCTGAGGCTAGTAATCACATCGCATTATAATTGCATGTTTATTTTCATGACCCCTCCCACCCACTATACTTGAAATATCTTGGGGCAAGTATACATCTTGGTAATCATATCTCTCTAGCATTTAGCTCATAAACTGGGTTGAACAGTTAAATGGAATGTGCCATAAAGTTAACATTAGATTCTTATCCTATCAAGCAGGTTGTAAAAATCAAGAGGTTGTTCTGACAAGCAGATTGTTTAATTTCTGTCATTTACCTTTTTAAAAAAATATACTCTTGCCACCCTATCTTGTGTATTCCAAGCACTTTTCCTCTTTAATTTCTAGAACATAATTACCAACCACCATGGAGCATGCCAATTTTTCTATGTTATTAGAAAATACCGTTTATCTAATTGATAAAGCCAAAAACTGGAAAACTGTCCCTGATTCTCCACATTCCCAACCACTGCCTATCACATGCAATCTTTCCGTACTCATTCCTCCAAAAGTAATCCTCTTTTTACTATCTTTAGTACCTACTCTATCTTAGGCCAGCTCTATCCTCTACCTAGACTTCCAGCAATATACTGACTGGTCTTCCTGCTTCTAAATGTATGTCTATTATTCACACAGAAGCCAAGCATCTCTTAAACTCAAAATAGGGTCATGTCAGTCCTCCTTTTAAATACCCCAGTGAGTATCAGACTCAAAAATTTGAACTATACACACATCCATACAGATGTGCATACATACATATTAAACCTAAATATTTCATCTCACAGCCCTTCAACCTCATGTCTTCATTACCCTCTGCCTCCAACTGCATTGGTCTCCCTACTTGTTCTGTTTATGACCCATTATTCCCTGTTGTCAGTTGAATTACTAAGTGAAATTGTGTTAATCCAGTTGACATTGCGATTACTTAAAACTCTACCCTGGCAAATTAGCGCAATTACAGTGAAGTCTCATCCCACAGGCATGCCCACTTCTGATTCCATTTTTAGGTTCCTGGTACCAAATATCCATGATAACAAGCAGCTGACTTAATGATAACCTTCATTTAAAAAGCTCTGGGGGGAAAGAAATTGACATCCTTATTATACTCTAATTTTTTTTTCTTCTTCCCTTTTTTTTGTAATGCAGAATACGAGTTGGAAGTAAAGAGGGTACAAGACATTCTTTCTGGAATAGAGAAACCACAGGTATGTTTTCTGGATTTCTCAGCATAAATGATACTTTATTAAGTATTTCAAATGTACTTTTCTTTCACCACATAGCAGGTAAGCAAAGAACCCCATTCCCATTGCAGATTATTTATAAACTATGAAATAGCAGTCTGTTACTAATGGAACATGAAAAATATACAACAGCAGTCTTCTGTAGTTATCCACTGAAATGTCATCTTTATTCAGATATTCTGAATGCAGTTAGATATTCTCAACTTCCAAAGGTACTTTTTTCCCCTTTTGATAATTTCCTTTTACCTGAGTAAATGTAGCAATAATAATTTCTGAAAACCTCAGAAATTCCAAGTATTTTTCCAAACAAATTTCAAAAAGATATTTAAATATTAGTTGAGAAAAATAAGTTCAGGACATTGGGTGCAATGGCAGGGAAAAAAATCTAGGAATGGTGATATTGTGAGGTTTTAAGTTTGATTTTGCCAGGTGCTTTGAAATTCAAGTGAAAAATTCAGAATGTTGATTCAGCCTTTCATCTGAGATTAGAGGGGCAGAGTTCTTCGGAGTGTTTTCTAGCTGAATTGGAAAACCTTGACTCTTCATGTGTTTCAAATACTGAGGGTTTTCACTGAAAGGTCCAAACATGCCTCAGGGTACATAGTTGAGTTTGACTAAGCCTAAAAGTGTGGGTGTGTTGGAGGAGGGGCATAATAGGGCATTTGTGGAGGAGTGGAGCCTTGATGTATGGGTGGGGAGTCTGAACATACTCTGGGAGGG
>RJWT010002740.1:0-39384 GCA_004365215.1 Cuniculus paca | reverse complement strand
CTTCATGCCACCTCCTTCTCCTTTGTTGAATTTTCTCTCTTCGCTCTCCCTGTGGTCTTCAATTCTCACTTCAGATTCTTCCAGGGGATCCACTTCATTCTTCATCTTCCTCACATTGCTGTATTCAAGTGTCTGGACACCAAATCTCAGAGAAGCCCTTTGTCTGCTGCTCACCACTCCACCATCTTCCTGGAAGTCCTTAGAGATTTTTACTATGATGTGTTGTGAAGAAGTTGTTTTCTGATGGTGGCTATTTGGGGTTCTATATGTCCTGCTTATCTTGTATGTTAAACCCTTGCCCCATATTTGGAATGTTTTCTGCTGTTATTTTGTAAACAGGTTTTTAATGTCATTTATGCTGTCCTCTGATTTTTTTCACTAATTCCAATTAATCTTAGATTAGTCTTTGTGTCATCTAGCAGCTGTTGGATCTATTTTTCATGTTGCTTTCAAGGTATCCCTGAGTATAGAGTAACCTACCTCAGCATTGTCTTTTAGTGTTGACACATTTAGCCTTGTCTTCCAGGTCTTCACATTGGTCATTTCTGCTACTCATACTTCCAATAGAATTTTTAATCTCTTGGAGTTCTGTTTGGTACCTTTTCATGGGTTCTAATTCTTTGCTACTCTGGTCATTCATCTTTGAATCATTTTGATTAGCCCAGATAGCTTTTTATTAGTATCATGTGTATGTTCATTGTTTTGTTTATTAAGTCTAGTATGTGTTTAATTATATCTTCTATGAGTTCACTGAGCTTCTTATTGATCTGTTTTATTATTATCTCTTCTATCATTTTGAATAATTCAGCTGTGTGGCTTTTGATGTTCTTCCCACCAATGCCTTGTGGATCAGCTTTGAGAGTATTAGAGGTCTTTTGAGGCATTTTGTTATTTTGTTGCTGTGTGTGTGTGTGTGTGTGTGTGTGTGTGTACCTACATCTGTGGTCATATATAATGGACTTTGTTGTTGATATGGAGATATCTTTAGTTACTGTGTGATTTTCCATTATGCACGCTGTGCGTGGGTAACTATAGGCCTTTTCCTTTGTCCCCAGATTCAACCCCCATATTAATTTGGGAGGGAATGGTGCAGTGTAATTGGTCTAGCATCCAGTTCTGAAATGGACTACAGTATTGTTAATGAGACAAAGACAGTCCCAGTACTGGTGTGCAGAGAAAACCAATTAATAGCAACAACTGCCATCCTTGCAATAGCAACAATTTCAGCACTAATTCAAAGACAAACTAGATATTGATATATTATCAGAGTCAATAATGTGACACCCTTAATCACAGAAAAGAGATCTGTAATTATGGTATAAATGCAAAGACAAACCAAATATTGTTATATGGTAAATATCTGCTAAAGGTAGTAACTGTATCTTCACTAATGATAGAAAATAATTCAACAATAATAGCAGAGAATTAACTGAATATCTAAAGATTAATAAAGCTAAATAGTTATAGTAGTAAAGATAGGGGGTGGGGAATGGGAAAATGAAAGTAGTAAAATTTAGTAAAGAAAGATGAGGAGAAGAGAAAGTGAGAAAAGGGATCCCATTAAGGAGAAAAAGGATTATAGAATTAGAGAGCATTAATGGAAAAAAAAATAGAACAATATTAAGGTGAAAAAAAGGGAAACTAATTAAAAGAGGAAAAAGAAGTGAAAAACCCTAAATTCTAAAGGATCAATGTGGTGGGGAGAGAAAAAGAAGAAGAAGGAGGTGGAGGAGAAGGAGGAGGAGGAGGGGAAGGAGAAGAAGGAAAAGGAGAAGAAGAAAATGAGTCCAAAAAAGGTTGTGTTTTATTTGAATGGGTCTTTTCTTTCCAGAGTCTGCCATCTTAAAATTCAGCAGATAATGGGGAATCACTAGTGAGTCATTGCTAAGACCTATTTTGTTCCACACTCACATTTTTCTGTGTGAATGCTAGATCTTGCCCCGCCTTTCCCACTGGGAATAGGCACTCATTGGTGCCTACCTAAGACTATAGTCACTCCAGTAGCTCCCATTTTTGATCCCTCTGTGCACTCCAAGTCACAGTTTTCTCCACGTAGGTCTGTGTCCTGTGAGCTTCTGGGGAGCTCTCAATGCTTCAGAAGCCTCTGTCTCCATACATCACAGGCTGTGTCAGTCATCCAGCCTGATGCAAGTCTTTGCTCACAGTGGTAGATGGGGAAGTAAACAGACCACTGAGCTCTCTGCCTGAAGTAGGCATCGGTGGAGTTCAAGCAGACCCCTAGACTGAATGCCTGCACTTTTAGACCCCTTGCCTCTGAAAGCCACACTCGCTGGGTGTGACTTTCTCACGGTGGAGGGCAGGGCCCTTGTGTTCCTCCTGGCTGAGTTTAAGCTTCTTAGAAGGTGTATTTCTTGCCCACTGCCACTCTATTATTGATAGAATTCTCTCTGGGTAAAATAGCAACAATGAAATTATATTATTTGTTAATTTTAAGTGGTTAATTAATGAAGTTTAGGTAATTTTCTGTTCGTGTAAAATATTTCATCTAGTTTCCTGGAAATACTGCAATGTAAGGGAGTCAATATAAGAAAATTATGACCTAAGAGATGACTTGTCAAAAGGTATATAACTAATTATTGGTAGTACCAGGATGGAATTTAAATCTTCTGACAGACTAACTCCATTTTTCTTTCCAGCCATCCACAGACTCATTTTACAACTATCAGTCAGAATTTTAATGTTATAGAGAGTTCTTTCAAAACTGCCAGAATGATTTCTTCATGTATACTATCATTAGTTCATCTAAAACAGACTTTAGTTAATGCTAGATTTAAAATTTACTCTAGTAAAATAATTTTTACTCAAAAGGAGGAGAATTGAAATAAGGTGATGCATTGGGTTAAGGCACTGATTTCTAGCCTTTATCCTGGCATGAATTTGGTGGCACCTCCTAGTCCCTCATGGTTTTCTTGTTTTTTTGTTTTTTCCACATCAGACAAAACCACTGGACGGTTTTGTGTAGTCTGGCAGGATTGTTAGTTGCAGTGGTGTAGAAACGGAAACAATTTGGGAGTTGAAGGTTGAAACTGAGGTGCCTAATTCTATGAAGTGGTATTGGTACTGCACTTTGAGTACCAGATTTATGTATATATTTGAAACATTTTTTAAAAGGTAGATGGTAGCGATGGCTATTTGAGTGTCTTTGGCATCCTGAGACATTTGGCATAATTGTACATCTTCAACAGAGGAATTTAGGAGTAGGACGGGTTGAAATTCACTGCAAATTTAAATTCAAATGAAACTCATTTCATGTTTGTATAAACTATTTTAAGCCATCTTCATTTTATCAAAATGTTTTCTATACTCTGCAGTTTTTGTGTGTATGTGTAGCATTCCTTTTTTCCTATTGAGTGGGACTACAAAATAACTTCAAACTGCTCCAAAGAGAGTTTCGTGCTATTCTTTTAGGTTAACTCGATTGTGATTTTTATTTACAACTAATTTTTGAGGATTCAAATAATTCACTATCTTCCTAGGACAGCAGACATGATAGAAGATACTTTAGCGCCTTCAGAACCTTACTGAAGGGACGTTAAACCAGCATGGTAGGCTATTGAAAATATGAAAAAATTGTAAAATAGACATTTTGAGATTATGTTTTTACCAATTTACAGGAACAGGATAACTTTGGAATTGTTTTGAGGACATATTTTTTCTTCTGAAATCTCAAACGTTTAGTGTCTTATTTTTCAGGATTAAACAACTAGGCCCATGACAGTGTGTTTAATGGTAAACTCTCAATGTGTGAATGAAATATGGAAAAAGGTTTTAGATTTTGGATTACAAATATAATATTGCCTTTAATTTTTTTTTACAGTTATTTTGTCTTCTGTTTTACCGGTAACTCCAATGCATCAATTAGTTTTTTCCCTTCAGCTTTATTGATAAATAAGAATTGTGTATGTGTACTGTGTACAACATATTTTGATATTTGTCTGTGTTGTGAAATAATGAAATCAAGCTAATGAACAAGATTTACTTTACATACTTTTCAATTATTTTTGGTAAGAAATGCATATAGTGAACTTAGCAATTTAAGGAACCCACAGAATAAACTCCCTTAGTAATTTTCAAGTGTACATTTTTCCTATCTATAATAACTATACTATATTTGTCCTAACCCAACTTTGAGCCACTTAAAATCTCTTCATTCTCTGATACTGCACCTGAGAATGTTTCTGTGATTGTTGGCCTTGATAATATTTTTATGATTCTTTACATTTTTTATCAGTGTTTCAAAGTTAATATATTGATCAATTGGGTATATGAAATATATTGATAAAATCCATAATGGTACAAATTTTCAGTCATGTGAATGTAAGGTAAGGGTTTGTCTAAATGTGCTAGCTGGGCATGGTGATGCATGCCTATAATCCCAGCCCTCAGGAGGATGAGGCAGGAGGATTGATATGAATTTGCAGCCAGTCTGGGATAGTACAAAGTTCAAGACCTGTTACATAGCTAGACCCTATTTTAAAAAAAAAAGGGTAAAATTAGAAGACCTGGTTAAAAAAGAAATCTCTGAACATGAATGATTTCTTATCATAATTTTATTGTGTAAGTGGGTATGTTTGTGTTTGAACTAGGAGTGCAGGAATTAAATAGTGAGATTAAGGAATGGCAGAAAACAATTCAAAAAATAAATGGACTTAGAATAGATAATTTAACGCCAAGGAAGGAATTATAAATTTCAAGACTTATTTTCTGAAATAATCTCATGCCTGAATGATGTGTATTATCACTCTTATAAGACATATTCCTACTTATAATACAAATACAAGCCCTAATAATTAAATACCATGAATCTGATACATTACTTCTCAGTATTTCTGGCTAAGATCAAGTATGAATGGAGGCTTGTAATGTTAATAAAATTAAGATGGTTTTGGGTCTACATTAGACTTCTTGCTTTAGAAGGTATGTTTGATTTTGTTTATTGCCCATTGGTAAAATAAATTGATTTTATTTTTGTTCATTTGCTTTGTGCTTTATTTCCAGTGGTCAATATTTTGAAACCTAGGTCTAGTTCTAGAATAAGCTATAAAGGATTTAGAGAAGGAATTTGATGTGAATGAGATAAAGGCCATCTTGTTCAAGAATTTTCCTTGGTTTAATAGCCAGATGTAAGTGTCACAGTTCAAATGCTGTTTTCCCATAATGATTCCTTGAAGAATCATGTCATATATAACATAGGACATGATTGAATAAGTTGACAATAGAAATTGAAACCTCAAGTGAAGATAGCATTTTCCAACTATTTTGGTAGTTGTGGACTCATTTTGAACCTTGAGTCTTGACTGTCTTGTCTAAAAATATTACTACCTTGAATGCCTTGTCTTTATACAAGTTTAACATATTATCATCATAACATCTTTTAACTATTCATATGATGATTCTTTTTCACATTATGTTCACGTTTATGTTTATATTAATGTGATGATTTTGTGACAGAAAATCACATTGCTTATACTTTGAGTTAAGATAAATCCCCAAGAGTGGCCATTCATAGTTTTGCTCAAAAGTTTTTAGTCTTGTGAGCAATGTAAGGTAACAAATCTAGAGGGGGAAAAATAGAAGATATACTAGTTTTTTGAGCTACGAACATTAAGAGCATTTTAGAGATTTCAAATTTTATTTATATAATTGTTTTTTAAGTTGACTACTTTGTTCTCAAGACTAGAAGAATAGTGCTTTTGGAAGATAGGTTGAGGACTATTTAAATTAGCAAATGGGTAATATTTAGGAGCCAAACATGCCTTCATGGTTACCATAATACTTTTCCAGACACTTCACTTAACTATATAACTGATAGCTTTTTAAGTTGGCAACTTCAAGGAAAACCCTATTGAGGATTTAGAATAAATTGTGAGGCAGGTCACAGTTTGCCATTAGTCATATTATAATACCACATATAACATCTTTCAGTATCCATTATGTGAATTCAACTGAGAATCTACAGAAATCAGGGTATTGCCAGTTGCTTCACAATCTTTAGTAAAGGAGTTATTATTCCTAAACTAAGTTGGAGTTTGTGACTAATTTCTAATGAAGAAATGAAAAAAAGTTATTATTAAACATAATTTTAAAAGACCAAGTTCCAGGTGGGAGTGATGGTGCACACCTGTAATCCCAGCACTGCAGAAGTTGAGGTAGAAGGATTGCCACATGTTTAAGACCAACCTAAGCTACATAGTGAGTTCAAGGTCAGCCTGAACTAGTACATAATGAGACCCTGTGTCAAAACAAAATAGAAAAGAAACAGCAACAAAAAAGCCCAAGTCTCATTAACTAGTGAATTAAACCAACCTAATCAACTAGTTCTCAAAATGAATTTATATTAGCAAAAGCAATAATTTTTTTTTGTGGTCTTTTTGAGACAGGGTCTTTCTATGAAGTTCAGGCTAGCCTTGAGCTCACTTTGTAGCCCAGACTGGTCTCAAACTCACAACGATCCTCTGCCTCAGCCTTCCAAGTGCTAGGATTATAGGAGTGCGCCACCACACCCGGCTGCAAAAGCAATAATTAATCACATTAAGTATATGTAAGTTAATATTAAGTATTTGTTAGTTATGTATTTGTTATATAAGCATACTATATGTTCATTATCTAATTTTTCCCACAGAGCAATCCTAGGAGCTATAGTTAATTATTTTTTCTCATTTTATTGGTGCAAAACTGAAATTACATCAGTAGGTGAGGGATAAGGTGGTTTTGAAACTCATGATGGAACCCTGTTAGTGAAGATACAGAAGGTGTATAAATCATTGTCCTTGCAGACTTACAAACTAGCTGGAAAGCTCAAATTAAGCAGAAAAAAACCCCATGAGAATCATGATGCAATGTATTAGTCGTTAAGTGCATAATTTAAGTGTAGCTGGAGCTCAATAAAGTAGTCAACAGAAGAGTTGAACAGAAACTAATTTGTAGAGGATAAACCTTGGATGTGTTATTCAAATGTGCTGCATGATGATGCTTCAATCAATGATAGACCACATTTAAGACAGTAGATACTGTAAATGATATAGCCTACATGTATAGTAAGCTGTACCACCTAAGCATCTGTAAAAACACTATGATGTTCGTGCAAGCCTAACAACGCATATCTCAAAATGTATCCTCCCCATTTAAATACCCATGACTGTAGTATTTGTATGGAAGATGAGAGAAGAAAGAAGGGGAGAGGTTAAGAACATGTAAGGAAGACGCCATAAATGTGGAATATTTATCTGAGACCAGACCATGTAGAACAATGTATAGAACATTAATCATTAGTACTATACAACCTATCATAAGGAAAAATTTAAATACTCCTTAGAGAGAAGTTTTAGCGTTTTTTCACGTATTTTCCATATTTTCAATATTCACAAAGATTCATATTACAAAGGAGAGATCTAACTCCCTTTAGAAATAAAGACCCACAGGGCTGGGGATTTAGCTCAGTGGCTCAAGCACTTGCCTGGTAAGCACGAGGTTGTGAGTTCAATTCCCTGATATAAAAAAAAAAAAAAAAGAAAGAAAGACCCGAAGAAAAAAAATCTCATGTGTTTTGTTCACTTCAGTATTGACACTCACTTTCACTTGATACAATCACACAGTGCCCTCTAGATGATAACTCTTATTATGTGTTGAATAAAAATGGACATGTAAATATGTGGAATTTGTGAGTAACATCAAATATAAGGGCGTTTAAGCATTTTTCAAATGTTAATAATTGACAAATATATAGTCATTTTATTTAATTAGAAACTAAAGAATAGTGAGAGTTAAAGTTTACCTTGTGTTCCACAGTGGGTTAGTATAGCAGATGAAAATCTACATTTTTTCTACCATTCCAAAAATTTTCATTGTGTTCAACAAATAAAAAAGATACTGGCCTATTTTCAAAATTACTCAGTTAGAATCTCACCAAGTTTTACAATTTAACTAGTCTTATGTTCTTGGGTAATTTATTTGACTTCTGAAAATCTGTTTATTCAATCATGGAATGAAAATAATACCCTTTTGTGCTTTTTACCATGGAAGTTATTGCAGTGTCCAAATGAGACAATTTTACTACTAACATATTGTACAAATGTTATATATTTCTTTCATACTAATAATATTTCTGGCCAGTACTTACCAATGTAACGTTCAGCCTGTTATTACTGTGGCATTAATTATGGAATGTAGGTATAAAGCAATATGGTAAGATTCATTCGTTTGTGTGAAGACTTACAGAAGAATACTCAAGGAGAAACAAGCCCTTCGTATTTGGAGGAATGGGATCAGTTCATAGTAAGTAAGAAGGAATATGGTACTGGAGAGTTAAGCAAGGCCAAATTTTTAGGAGCTCATACCCTACGCTAAATAGTTTGGATATTTTGTTAATATATCATTATGCTATTTGAAATACAATGCTCTTGCAATCAATACTGCAATTCCATCTTACATTTTAATTGAAAGTTGGATCAAAATAAAAGATTTTAAGCTTCTTATATGTATATACACAACAGGACTACGAGAGAAATATCAGGTTTACATGTATAATCATGGCATCTTGTACACGTTTTTGGCTAAAAAAGGTCAATAATTGCACCCTATTATTATTGAATACTCTGTCTTAAATATATTTATGGTGTTGTCATCTAGTGTATTCTAAATTTCTTTTGGCGTATGTTTTTAAAAATTTATTGTGGATATTCTGGGAATTCAATACAGTGTCTCCTGCATGCTAAATACACTGTCTACTATTCTTAAGTTATAGCTCTAGTACCAAATAGTGTTTTAATCAACTTCATGTAAGACAGGATTTTTTTTATAAGTACATGTTTGTAGCACATAAGGATTGCACTCATCGTGGGGAGTTGTACATGTATAAAACACATCTTCATTATTTTTATGTCCCTGTCTACTCCCCTCCTTCTCCTTTCCCTTCATCTCTTGACTATTTTTTAAATCAAAGTAATTTATTATTTTGGTTATAAGCAATAGTTTCTTGCTCCAAGCTTTCCCATTTGTAGTTCAATAATTTAATTAAAATGACTGTGAATTATTTAAACTGGTACTTCTGGGAAACAGTGCTATATTTCTAAACAATACAATTTTTAACTGCAAATTTTCCATTTGTCAATTTGAGACATAATATTTTATTTGCTATAAATAATATACACTCAAGGTCTGAGTAATCATGTTTAATTGTGCTTTCTGTTACCATTTTTACATTAAGCAACAAGTTAACTTTCTTGTTTATCACTTACAAATACCTTTTGAATCTGCACTTGTGGAGAGGAAGTGCCTACTAGGGTTTTTTTTTGGCAGTGTTGGTGATCTAACCTAGAGCCTCCCACATTCTAGACCAGTGCCTTACCACTGAGCTACTTCCTTTGCCCCCATTAGGTATTTTTCAGAATTGCCTAGAGCAAATTTTTTCAGATGGATCACGATATACCAGGGCTATGTTTTCTTATTCATAGCAATTAACAAGTAATCCTTTTCTTCCATCTTATAAGTGGATTTACTTTTGAAATATGTGTCATATGTAATTCATGCCTGTATGATAGCAATACTTGCCATGTTTTATTTGACTATTCTTCCATATCATTAACTAACTAGGTGTCTACTCATCTAATCAGTGGGAATAATAGAAATGTGACTCTCTAATATAAAAGTGTAAATAATATAAATGTGTATTTGTCTTTTACAGCTCTACATAGTAATAAGTTCATTGTGAAAATTTGTTTTTGGATATTTATCAGTGAACTTACTCTAATAGATCTTATTCAATGAACCACAGAGAATAAGCCTAATAAAGAAGAGTAACCTAAATATGTAGTTACAACATATTGTGATTCTCTAGCCTTTTCATTTGTGTATATGTGTGTGTGAAAAGTGCTAAATATTATTTATTTGGTATTACACATGCACAACACTAAAATGCCTTTCATTAAGTAAAACACAGCACTTTAGATACAGGAAATTTTAATTAAATTGCATAGTTAAGACCAAAAATGTGAATGTTGTTTCTTTGTCTTCAATATTTGCCTTTAACAGGCTAATAGACACAAATTGAGACAGGTGAATTTTGTTGTATCACATAACCAGTTATATAAACCTAAATATAAAACCAATCTCCAATAGGTTTCGAGATAACATTCTCCATCTTTCTGAAGAGTCAAACATTACTAATCGAGTCTAACTATATCTTTAGAAAGGAAAAACAGTGATAGTATTTACTGAACTGGAATTATTATCAAAACTTGGAAAAAGAATGTATTCGTTTAACTACAAGCCAATTTTACTTAAATTGGAACTGTACAACAAAAATAGTCTGTCACCCATTCATGATCTGTATTGTGGTATATGAAATCTGTTAAATTGTGGTACAAATAAAAAACCTATAAGATATTTCTGTTTTGTAATAAATAAGTAGCTCAGTAGTAGTTTTTTTGAGGTAAGCTAATAAGTCTGCCCTTTCTCCCTTCTTCTTAATGCCAGTGAAGATGATTTTTGTTCCAGGGAAGTATTTCTTGGGATTCTCCAAATACTCCATCAATGTATCCTCTGCCCAGGTGATGTCTTTGTTCTTTCCTATGTGAGAGAATCCAACAGCCTGACCTATCTTCCACCCAAACAGACCATAAAGATTTGACCTGGTCTTGTGCTTGCCTCCCTTTTCCACAGTGTGGCACTGGGCACATTTATGTGCAAAAAAAAAATGTTCTTGCCTTTCTCAATATCTCCCATCTTTAAATGGTTCTTTCATGTTACCACAGGAAGGTTCCATCTCAGAAGCCAGATGTCTCACTCTCTAACCCAAGTCTAAGTATTGGTGTTGGTTAAACCAAGCGCACTCTGCCTTCCTAGTCCTTTCTGTAAAAGAACTAATCAGTATATTGGGAATATTTTAATATAGCTTTTTAAGATCTTATGAAATTTGAAACTTTTTGGTTTTCATACTTTATGCCCTCCAGCTCCTCACAGTGTTAGGTTGGAATATGAAGGTGCTTAAACAAATTTAACGAGGTTTCCATAATCGTATTTTTTCAAAGGCCTATGAATTCTTTTCAAATAGTTTAAACATCTCTTATAACAATTAGATTTCAAATAGTTTTAATAAATTATTAATATTTAGAATTAGAAATATGGTAAGTGATGTCAGTTCTGTGCGCTAAGTGACATCAATGTTATGCAAAAATGATTTAGTAAATGGAATATTGGTTGCAAGGTAGAATAATAAAGCATCGTAGAATATAAACATAAAGCATTATATTTAGAGAGCAAAATACCAGAATGTTCAAAGAACAACTATATTTAAATAAAATTGGGAATCCCTGTAGAAGTAAAAGAAAGTAAAAGTTAGTGTGAGTTGTAGTGTAATATTCTGGTTAATGCAAACACAATACTTGATCACATAAGTAAGTTTTATTTTTCCATTGTACTTACTACTGGCCAGACCTTAGAAGACCATTGTTTCTAGTTCTGGGCTTTATTGCTAAAGAAGGACATGAAGAATTTGGAGAAAGTTCAGAGGAAGACCACAAAGATGATTAAAGGGTTGAGAAAGAAATCTAAAAAAAAAAAATTTTTTTAAGTAACAGGATTTACTAATCCAGAGAAGATTTAGAAGTAGTTAATCTATGCATAAGAGGGGAGGCCAGATGCTCTCAATCTTCACTGAAGGATAAGCAAAAAGAAATCAGTAGGTAATGATGGATCATCTTTTTAACATTGCCGTTGGTTTTTGATAGAGCTCAAATGGCATTTGAAACATGTATTATTCTAGTGACTGATTAAGTAATTCTATAGTTTAACATTCTTTTTTTCTAAATGACAAAAGTAACAGTTGATCTGGAAATTTGGACTTAGGATCATTCCTGATGGAAAATAGGTCTGGTTGATTTGATAGAGGAAATGTAATTTGAGTTACAAGTCAGTTCTGTTCATATGATGCCACATTAAATCAGCAGGGTAGTTAATCTGAATTAAATCTTTTTAAAACCTACCTTTTTAAAAGTAGACTACATCTAAAAGACAACTTCTATTGCTTATTAATTGGTTTAAATATCAATAAAAAGAAATAATTAAGTTATATTTTTATTACAGATTTTTAATTTTATATACACACTAAAATTTAAAGCACTGTGATGTTATTTTTTCAACATAGCCTTCATATGCATTTTTAAATAAAGTCAGGTGTTCAAAATTAATTTTGAATAGTTTGCCTGACTATAAATAAAAATTCTATGTCTCAATATTATCTTAACCAACTACCAAAGTAATGCCTAACAGATTATTAATTTCTTGTGGCTGGATTTAAAAGACCTATGTACTAATAATAGAAAAATTCTTTTCCTTATTGAGCAATACTTAACATGTATATTATGCTTTTCCTTTTTTTGTTTAAATAGCTCCTTTGGTTTTGAGGTTTTGGAGGAAGTAGACAAAATAAGCTGTACTTTATTTTAAGGCAAAGAGCTATTGTGGTCTACCATGTTCTATAAAAGTAAAAGGATGCTGTAGTAAAAAGTTAGAAAGAAAAAAAAGATTTAGATGTAGTAAAGTGTGTAAAGTTATTTGTATAAACTGTATATTAGAAATAACATAAAATTGGCAGATCAGTTTTATTGTTATAAAGGATTTTCAGTGTATGATGATGTTAAATATAATCTTTTTTACTACCAGGTTTTTTTTATTTTTTATTTTTTGTTTTTAGTTCTTGGGATTGAACCCAAGGCTTTGTGAATGCTAGGCAAGCACTCTGTCATGAACTGTATCCCCAACCTTATTCTTTTTCAAAATTTTATTTTAAATTGAAAATACATATATTTATAAGCTAAAATATGATGTTCTAATACATTATAGAATGATTAACATACCATCACCTTACCTTTTTTTGTAGTATGAACATATAAAACTACTGTCTTAGCAATTTTGAAATTACGTTACATTATAATTAAGTGTAGTCACCACGCTGTGCAATAGATCTCAGAAACTTACATCTCCTGTCAAACTTTTTACCCTTAATCAACAGCTCCCCATTCCTCTTCCTCCTCCTTTCCCTGCTTCTAGTAATAATCATTCAACTCTACTTCTGTGAGTGTGACTTCATGGATATATTAACGTATATTTCCAATAACAATGTTCTAGGGCTTTGTGTGCTCTACCTTATTATATTTATATGTGTTTCAATATTAGTCATTCTAACAAATGTATGAAGTTTTTTCACTGTGGTTTTAATTAGCGTCTTCATGTCGATTCGTGATGTTGAACATTTTTTTCATGTGCCTGTAGGCCATTTGTGTGTCTTTTGAGAAATGTCCATTCAGTTTCTTTGCCTATTTCTTTAATCTAATAATTTGTTTTCTTACTACTGAGTTCCTCATATGTTTTGGATATTAATCCTTTATTAGATGTATGGCTTGCAAATATTTCCCCCAACCAGTAAGTTGTTTTATCACACTGTCATTTTCTTTGATGTGCAGAGCTTTTTAGTTTGATACCATCCCTTTGTTTGTTTGATCTTTTGCCTGACCCTTTGGGAGACATATCGAAAAAGCTGTTGCCAAGAACAAGAACATTGCCATGGAGAATTTTCCTTATGTTTTCTTCTAGGAGTTTTAGTTTCTTGTGCAACTTTTAGGTCTTTCACCCATTTTGAGTTGGTTTTTGTGTATGGTGCATGTATGTTAAAGATCCCATTTCTTTTCTTCTTTTTTTTGTGTGGGGGGGCAGGTAAATATCCAGTTCTTCCAGTACCATTCTTTGAAGAGGCTGTCCTTTTCTCATCTTATGTTCTTAGCAGCTTTTTCAAAGATTAATTGACTATCTTAAGGTTGTTGTGATTGGTTGAGGTCTTTTATAGTTCCAAACAAATTTTATAATTTTTTTCTTTTTCTGTGAAGAGTGCAGTTAGAAATTTGATAGAAAGTATCTTAGATCTGGGGTTTGCTTTGAGGAGGATGAACATTTTGATAATATTCATTCTTGGCACTCATGAACCCATGATTTCTTTCTACTTATTTGTATATTCTTTAATTTCTCTCATCAGTGTTTTAGTTTACAGTTTACAAATCTTTCACCTTCTTAGCAAAACATATTCCTAAGTATTTAAATTTCTTTTTGTGCTTCTGTAAACAGTAACATTAATTTCTTTTTTGGACAACTCATTGTTGGTATATAGATGTGCTACTGACTTTTTTATTTTAAAGAGAATAAAACCAAGGAAAAGAAAACAGAATAAGGCCAATCAAAACAAACCAGTATAAGTGACACAGGACTTTAAAACAATAGGAAATCAACAATGGTTACCATAGTGCCTCTTGTTGTCTTCAAAATAGCTGCAGATACCTTCAGACATAGTAAAATTCAAACAAAACAGAACAGAAAAGAACCAGTAAAAACAAAACAATGAATGCAGTAAAGGACTTCATAACAAGATAATAGTAAATCCAAAATGGCTACCATAATATATCTTGTTATCTTCAAAATAGCTGCCCATTCCATTGGATATAATAAAATCAAACAAAACAAAACAGAATAAAACCCAACCCAGCAAAACAATGAAAATGATACAGGACTTCAAAACAAGATAGTAGGGAATTAACAATGGCTACCACCTTCGGAAGGAGATCCCCCATAGATGCTACATTGCATATTGTTATCCTCTGAATAGATGATCAGCCTACTGACTTTAGACATGCAATGTCAGTGAAACACCAAACACTACAAGCATTAAATTGTATTTTACCTCATTGCAGCCTATGTTTCTCCGGATCAGATGCTTGTTTACAGTGTGCAGGGGGTGGGGGGATTAGCTCTTCTTGTTTCCCAACCTACGCCCTAGAAGGGGCTGGCATCTGGGTCTCCCCACAGTGGCCTGCACATGGCACTGATTGACAGGGAGGGCTTGCTTCTTGTTGACATCTTGTTTTCTTCCTCCGCAGTATGCGAATGGTGCTGACTCACAGGAAAAGGCTGGCATCTGGCTGTCCCCCCAGCAGCCCACACATGGCACCAATTTGCAGGGAGGGCTTGTTGCTTCTGTGCTATTGATTTTTGTGTGCTGATTATGTATTCTCCATTTTAAAATCTCTTCTAACAGGTGTTTTTAAATGAAGTCTTCAGGGTATTTTATATATAAAATCTTGTCAGGGAGACAATATTATTCCTTCATTTCCAATTTGGATGCCTTTTCTTTATTTTTCTTGCCCAATTGTTTTTGGCTGTGACTTCCAAAGCTGTGTTAAATAGAAGTGGTACATGTAGGCATCTTTTTCTTATTCCTGATCTTAGAGGAAAAACTTTTGACTTTTTACCTTGAGTGTAATATTAGTTATGGATTTGTCATAAATGAGTTTTATTGTGTTGATGTACATTGATTCTATGCCTATTTTGTTGAGACTTTTTACCTGAAAAGTCATTGAAAATTGTCAAATGTTTTTTTGCATATATTGAGATGAGCATATGGTTTTGGCCTTTATCCTGTCAGTGTAATGTATCACTTTTGTTGATGTATATATTGAACCTGTCTTGAATGATGGGATGAACCCTACTTGGTCATGATTGATGATCCATTTTTATTTTGTTTCTTGAGACAGAAGCTTGGTATATAGTTCAGGCTGGCCTTGAACTCACTGTATAGTATAGGCTTGCATTGAACTCATGGTGGTCTTCCTGGCTCAGCCTCCTGGTGCCAGGATTTCAGGTGCAAATAACTAAATAAAACTAAAAATCCTCCCTAGATTTTTATGACTTTCTTCAGGAGAGTATGATAAGGGGAAAGAGAGTGACATTCTCACTTCTGCTGTTTTCTCAATTTCTTCCAGTTTCAAATATTCAGAATAGCAATATGCCATATATTGAGGTAGCATGTCCTGAACCCCACTATCACCACTCTGGAGAGAACTAACTGAGGAAACTGGGAACACAGGACATGTAGATTGGAAGTGTAGGACTCAATGTGAAACAATAAATCTGAAGTTAAGGTTCTGATTCCTTCCATTTAAAAAAAAAATAATTGAAAAAACTTTTTTACAATGATTGTTTCCCTTCCACAAGAATGGAATGTAGTTTTGGAGAAAAGATTTAAGAACCACCCTATTATTTTATCATGGTAAGTACTGTGACATTTTGCAGATTTTATAATGGATCCTAACCATGTGTGTTGGTTAGTTTCTTTTGATATTCATGGGTTGATCAGAGGAATCAAGATAGTAAGAGGTGAATCTATCCATAACAAGGATTGGGGTCCATCATCAAATTCTGTGATTTCAATCTCTCTCAATAAGTGTAACCTCATGATTTAGGGTAAAGGAATAAAAATATATGCATTCATTACTTATCCAAAAGTAAAACTCTTAGGATCAGGGATATAGCTCAATTGCAGAGCGTACTCCCAGAATGTGAGAAGCCCTAGGTTCAAACCCTGGTACCACACACAACACTCATACACACAACACTCATACACACACACACGTAAAAGTGTGGTTCTCCTTATGCACCAAGCTTCAGGTAGATTCCCTGAGATCATGTTTCTTAATTCTTTTCCATCTTCCTTTAAGCTTTTATTATTTTTTTAGGAAATGAAACCAAAAAGTTCTACAGTGATAAGGTGATATAGATAAGGTGCTGTTTTTGTCAAGTTAAGAACCCAGAGAACTTTGCCTAATTATATTTCAACTTTTGTCTCACTTCTTAGTATTCCATTGTACTTCTTAGCCTAGCTTGAAGTTTACATTTAGGGGTCTCTGACATCAGGTTAGTTGAGATTTAGTAGTGACTGATTGATACAAGCATTCCAAGAGTGGGCAATCTCTCCTTTCTTTCTTTCTTTTTTTTTTTTTTTTTGCAGCACCGGGGATTGAACTCATGACCTTGCGCTTGCCGGGCAGGCGCTTAGACCGCTGAGGTAGATCCCCAGGCCTGTTTTTGAGACAGGGTCTCACTATGCCATTCAGGCTGGCCTTGAGCTCACTTTGTAGCCCAGGCTGGTCTCAAACTCACAACGATCCACCTGTCTCAGCCTCCCGAGTGTTGGGATTACAGGCGTGAGCCACCACGCCCGGCAATCTCTCCTTTCTTTAGTTCGTACTGGAGCAGGTTAACTTCTAAAAGTTCACCAGTTATATCTCTGGGATAAAGCAAGAGTCCTTGCGTTATTATTATTACTGTTTTTTTTGCAATTTTTGACACAGGTGTGGAGGAAATTAAGGCAATCCATAATAATGGCAGAGAAGAGCAGATGGAGTAGAGAATGTATGTGATGCACAAGGTAATGAGAAAGAAAGATGGGAGGCAATGCGAAGTTTATAAAAATTATTATGGCATAAATATAAAAAAGATACTTGGCAGTAAGATGAGAGAAGACTGATAGATATATTAAGGAATTAAAATAAGATAGTTCTTTCTTGGTCAAATTTGAGAAACAGTGGTTTAATTCTAATACAACTTGAATTAGATAACTTCTCAAGATTCTTTGCATTTCCAGAAATATAGGACTGATAGTAAAGAGATCATTTGTAAGAAAGTAAAGACTCAGAAATTTATACATTAAAAAGAAGGAAAATGGAAATAATAATGGGTAAAATAACTACTCAATTGATTTATAGATTGAATGTAATCTCAATCAAAATATCAACAACATTCCTCACAAACTAAAGAAAACAACCTAAAAATTTAGAACCAGAAGAGACCTGGCAGAGCAAAAACAATCCAGGGCAACATGAGCAAAGCAGGAGGCATTGCAATGCTGGATTTCAAGGTATATTACAGTGATAAAAACAGCATGGTCTGGCAGAACAAAACAAAACAAAACAAAACAAAACAAAACAAGGCATGTGGATTAGTGAATGCAGAATAAAGGGTGCAGAAACAAACAGCCACATTCAGTAATCTGACCTTGACAAAGGAGTCAAAAACACATGCTGGAACAAAGATAGCCTCCTTAACACATGATGTTGGGGAAGCTAGCTGTAAGTATGTAGAAGATTCAGTCTGTACCCTTATCTATTATGAGGTACCAAAATAAAATCAAAATAGATCAAAGATCTAAACGTTGAAATAGAAACACTTAATCTGCTGGAAGGTAAAATAGGCAAAACTCTTGAAGGCATAGGCAAAGATAAGGACTGTTTAAACAAACCCCAATTGCATAAGAAATAACTATAGGAATCAACAAATGAGGTTATATCAAATTAAAAAAGCTTCAGCAGAGCAAAGAAAATAATCAACAGAGTGAAGAGACAACCTACAGTATGTGAAAATTTTGGGGGGCCAGCTAATCCTGTAATAGTGGATTAATATCTAGAATATATATAGAATTCAAAAAAAAAAAACAACCAAAAACAAAAAGATTCCCTAAAATAAATGAACCAGTCAGAAAATGGGCAACTGAAATGAATAGACACTTCTCAGAAGTAAAAATGACCAAAATAGATACATGAAAAAATATTCAACATCTCTGTCCATTTAAAAAATATGAATCAAAGCAACACCAAGATCCCTTCTTTCTCCAGAAAGAGTAGCCATGATCAAAAAAAAAAAATCAAATAATAAGTGTTGGTTATGCTGCAGGAAAAAAGGAACTCTTCTATATTGTTGATGGGGCTATAAACTAATACCACCATTGTGAAAATCAGAATGTGGATGCCTCAAAAATCTAAAACTAGAAATTTCATTTCACCTAGGTCTTCCCCTCCTCAGTATCTTCCTAAAGAGTTAAAAACATCATGTTATAGTGACACATGCACACTCATGTTTTTAGCAGCACGATACATATTAGCTAAATCTTGGATGCAGCCTGTCCTTCACAGATGAGCAGATAAACTTGAGTGATCTGTAGGAAAATGGATACACCTTGAGGCCATAATAGTAAGTGAAGCAAATGACATGCAAGTTTAAATATTGCATGACTTTTTGCTTATGAGAAATCCAAAGGAAAAATTTTTAAAGAGCAAAATAAAAAATAATAGGAAACAGGGAGATAGATCTTTGGCAAATAGGAAATCTAGAAATGGAAGAGGGTGTAAGGTAAGAGAAGGGAGAGGGAATTTTTAAAAATTGGTGTGTTATATATATATACCAACTCATGATCATTATGTACAGCGAACATGTACTAGTAAAAAGATAAAACCAATTAACTCATGAAAATTAAAAATGTAAAATATGAAATAATAACTTTATAAACTGTGAAAATAGTAGAATCAAAGCAATTTAATATTTAAACAATTTCTCAAATGATTACTTTTATCTAGGCTGAACATTTTGTTATGTGTTGGGAATACTATTGAGCAAGCATATATGATAAAATTATGGAAAAATATTTGTATTCAACTCTATATTAAAATGAAATTTAGTATAATTGAGGAATTTTACCCTGACTGAGTTTTTGGCTTTCTCATTTCCAATTCGTAATATAAATATAACTTTATTCTGTATTATGTAATTCATGGATAAGCTGGTATAAGGTTTGTAGTCCACATCTGAAGTTTTCCTTTTGCATTCAGTCTATTATTCTATAATATGTATTTCAGGATGACAGTTATAAAAATAACATAAAGAAGGTTAATCTATTAGAATTAGGTATCATTATGGATAAATCTGTGTATAAATGATTTTTCTTATTACTCTATCATCTCTTCCTTCTACCAATCAGAAATTTTTATTGTTGCAAACTGACCTAAGTGAATGTGCAAAGGCAAATTCTTAGAGCATGGTGTGTGAAGGTTGTTATCAGTCATAATGAAGGGGAGTTTTAGATCCAATTCCCTTACATATATAAATATTTACTAAATAAAAAAGAAGGCACAAATAATTCATACACCTTATTTCCTAAGCCTGATGATATCTCAGGTCTCTGTTATTTCGGTACTCTGACAACATTGTATGAAAAATGCACTCAGTATATACATGAAAATAGTTTTAGGGTCATAGTTTTTTTTTTTTAACTTTCATATTTGTCATCAGGCACAATGATCCTCCAAACTGAGGAGGTATACAAGGCAAATCATAGGTACTTTACATAAATGTATATCCTGCAGTGCTTGCTGGATTCTTGTGTGTTCATACAAAGTGGGGCAGTACCTCAGATATTTTGGCCAATGGATAGCTCTAAAACACCACTAAGTTTCTTCTTCAATAAAAAACACATTTTAACATTCATCAAACATCTATTATTCTAATTATCAATATCTTTTTTTCGTTAGAGACTGGCATATCTTTAGCATTTTCCGATAACGTACAAAATCATTCTCCCTACTCTCCAATTTCTCGCTTAAATATCTACTGTTGTCCTCCAAGATTTATATCTGATTGCAAACTCAGTCTCTAAATACAGTCACATAAACTTACTTTTAAAAAGTTTCCTGCTATGCAAATGATATTCTAAGTTGTTTTTCTTACAGAAAAACCATCTGGTATGGTATTTAAGATAATAATGTGCTCCATCTCAAACTCATTTTCTAATATTTCATTCTAAACATTCAATATTTCAGTATCTTGAATGTCTCATGGTTCCCCACATATACCATTCCCTTTCTAGACACTTCTTTTGAATATTTTGTTTTCTACCTGAAATCACTTTTTTTATGTGACTAAATTTTTTTAAGTTGTTACATGTTTGTAGTACAGTATGATTATATTCATCGTAGGGAGTTGGTACATGTACATGACATTTCACATTTCCTTTTTCATTCCCCCTCCTGTCCCCTCTCCCTTCCCCTTCCTGCACCTGCTAGTCCTATATATATATTTTTTTTTTGCATGCATGTTTGTAGTATATGATGATCACATTCCTCCCAGGAACTTGGTGCATGTACACTAAATCTTTACACTTATTTCAGATTGTGTATCCTACATGAGTCCATTTCTTAGATATGCAGAATCACTCCTTCTTTAAGTATTTTGTGAAAAAATTGATAATGACAATAATCATTATAATAGCTAAAAAATTTGTTATACCATTTGAATTTATTTCATTTAATCTTTACATATTGTATTTCAACTTACTTACTTATATCTTTTCCTAAACAGAGTACAACTAACTTATCCACCTTAGATTCCTAGTACATGGTAGCATGCCTGGGCATATCAGTGCTTAGAAAATCCATGTATGAAAGAATGAATGTAAGCATGTTGCTTTTGTGTGCTTTGAATGAGAGATAATACATAGATCATACTTGTTCTCTGAACACAGAACGGAGGAGGATGCAGTGTGAGTAGAAACAAATGCCATGAGGAAGTTACATGTTTTTTCCTGTATATAATATTTTATGGAGAATTCTATAAATACATCCAAGGATTTGGGAAACTTGAAGAAAATTACATTGAATTATCTTAGTCTAAAGTGTTTTAGCTTACATTGTTGGTTGATTTTTTTCCCTTTATGATGTAATTTAGTGCAATGTGACAGAATTAAATAATATTCATCATGACTGTAGCAAGACTAAATAATATGAGAAAGGCCTGCCGTGTGCCAGAAATAAAATTTCCTTGTCTGTAGTCTTTAATTTTTTGCCTCACTGATTTGTTTTTTTGGTACTGGGGATCTGATTGAACTCACGACCTCGCACTTGCCAGGCAGGCAGTGTGCCGCTGAGCTATATGTCTGGCTGTCTCACTGATCTGTGAAATGATTTTTTGTAAATATGTTGTATCACTTGGCACATTTAAAATTTACTGTATTATCTATAATGCTTATTTAAGTACCCAGTGGGGCCATAGTTAATATATTATATATTGTTTATATGTCTTACATGAATTTTGTCAAAACTTTGGAGCTGCATAGTTAGCTCATTCAATCACATTCATCATATGAGCTAACTATTCAAATCATCCCTCACTGCCAAACTGCTTAGCCTGGTCAGACTGATTGTCAATAACAAGTTTGACTCCATGTTTTAAATTAAGTGAACTTTTTAACAGACTCTAATGAGAACAATTTTGCTAATTCTAATTGTGAGATATATAAATCGATTTATAAATAGAAAGATTCACAGAAAAATACAAAACCTAGTCAGGATGAAATAATCTTTCTTCTCTATAATTTTCTTGTATTATTCCTAAAGTATTATTTCCTAAGATCAATTCTTTCTTTTAACCCTTTTCTTTATGTTCTGAGGACTTCTACACTTGAGAACAATGTATCGTAACATGATTTGAGATGGGTGAGAGCTCTCTCTGTCTCTGTCTCTGTCTCTGTCTCTCTGTCTCTGTCTCTCTTTCTCTCTCTCTCTCATCCCTCCCTCCCACTCACTGTCTCCTTCTGCCTCTCCCTTGCCCTGTCTCTACCTCTCCCTCGCCCTGTCTCCCTCTCCTTCTCCCTCTCTCCCTCTCAGAAACAAAAACAAAAAAAAAACAAAAACAAAAACAAAAAAAAATGTGAAAGGGAAAAGGAAAACTGATGCATTGCAAGTACATTCTTAGGCAGATAAATTTTAGGGAAATACATTTGGAATTTGATGATTTGGAGGCAGATTCTACTTAAACATCTGTATCAACATTGTCTATGAGAAGCCCTTTTTTATATTTTGTTGGAATGAGTTTTGTCTGTGCAATGTAATAAACATAATGCACTATGTTCACAAGGTACACTAACACAGTATACTTTCTGGTACTTTGTGAGTATACCGGTATTCTCTCAATGTTTTACATCCAAGAGCATTTCAAGCAATGCATTTCTCTGGTTTACATATTGCAAGGGAACAGATACATTTTTGTCTCCGGATGAGTAAGAATGTTTGTAGCTACAAACTCCTCCTCCTGTAATATTGATCAACCATTACTTATGTACAGTAAAATAGAAGTTTTACAATTTGAGTTTTCCTATAGTATGTGAAATTTTACTCTTTTACCTGAAAATCTTTTCATTTCTAGCATAAACCATACTTAAGTAAAAACTCTTTTAAAATTTAGTTTTATTTTTAATTTAGAAACTCTAAATACTCTTGTTTTAAATATTAGTTTACAAAGATACCACATGAAGATTGCTCAAATAAACATGCAATTTTGACTTAGCAGTCTAAACATATTTTAAAATATGCATCATTAGCATATAGAATCCATTATTTGTACTGTGTTATAATGCAGTATAATAGTGGAATAAGTCTGATCAACATTAGAAAAGCTTTCTATTGGGCAATTCATTTATTTTTCTAATACCAGTTAACATATTTATATTTTAGCCATTCAAAATTTCTAGTATATACCTAGGAAATATATACAATATGAATTTAATTCCCCCATGCAGTATTACATTGTCTTTTTTTTTTTTTTAAACAAGAACCTGTGTTAGAGTTAAAGGAATTCCAAATAGTCCTTATAGTTCAGCAGTATAAAATATAGTTTTTGGCTACAATAAGAAAATATGCCAGCAGGCTCAAAAGAGATTGAAATTAAAAACCACCTATTTGCTAAGTATAGAAATGGTAGCAATCTTCAGACACACTGTTCTAGCTTCAAAACAGTATGGAAGATGGTTTTATGAAACTTCTGATTGCAAAACCCACTTTAACCTTTCTTTCTTACTGGCAGGTGTCCTACTGGCTTGCAGCCAGAGGTTGAGAGGGCAGTGCAGCTTTTCATGTCCCCCAGAGTACTGAAAATGCTGACACTCCATCTAGCTGCTCATAATTGCATTGATTGTGGTCAGACATCCAGAGCTCCAAAAACATGTGATTGACTATACAAAAATTATTTTACAAATTTGATCAGATTATAAATTTCATCTCTCTTTTTTTCCTCCATAGATATGATATCTGCACTTATAAAAATAAGCCCTGTGGAACTCTGGGTAAGTGTTTTTGAATAAAGGGAGGCTAGTTCAGATTGTTTCTTTGGACCAGGGACTTTACTTTTTATTATTAACTTGGTTTGTCTAAAATTAGCCCTGAGACTTGTTAAACTAAACTTGACCTTTAGGATATGTCATGCACTAGAAAATAAATATTTACTTCTATAAAAAATGATATAGATTTAATTAGCCTTTTTCCCCTTCGCGAAGGGAATGACAATTAAAAAGAACTTAGATGATTCAGAATGATCAATTAGTAATTATAAATTAAAATTACCTTTCATTTTTATATGATTCACTTCTGTAACATGTTATCTAAGACTACCAAGGAGTTTGATAGCAAATGATAACATCCAGCATCTTGAAATTTCAGACTAGGAAAAAAAAGGAAAAATTAGGAATAAAAGGAAAGACATGAAGAACAAATGCTTCTTTTAGTGTAATTCTGTGCAAAGAGTATATCTCATACATTAAGATATTATTGGAAATATTTAGTACCCAAACAAAAAATGAAAAGCAATTCTGTAAAACAGTGTAGCCAGAGGTGGTGAGAGAAGACAGATATTTTATTTTACCTAAATACCATTTGCCTTTTGAAATGCATTTGGAGTACTGCAGAATTTTAAAAATCGCATTTCGTTAAAGAGCACAATTTCATATTGGTTGAAAGTTAACTGCTGGAGGGTGGTAGTTTTTGGTAATCTAAACAACTAGTGTCATTTCAAGGAGTAGGAGCTTTTTTTCATGTGCTAACTTTTTAAGAGACTTTTTACCTTCTCGGAAGTTAAACAGTAGAAGATTCTCTGGTTTCTCTGTTACAAGTCTTGGTTTTCTTACCTATATATGAATAGTTGTCAAATTAATTCCTATATACACCCTAAGCATTTTAGAAAGATACAATTTTAGGAGGAGTTCAGTGAAACATCTATTCAGATGTTGGAATTTCTCTTGAAGATTTTACCTGCTTTTCCAGGCTTTTTCTACTCCATTTTTCTCAAGATTTATAGCTAAAGAAGAAATCTAAATTAGCCAATGCTGAGTATTAGTGGTGGAGAAGTTTTCTAGTTAAAATATATAATGGAAAGAACTTTCTTTGTTGAGAGAATTCGCATCAAAAAGATTTTCTTTGTACTGTTGTAGGTTAACAAGACCAATGAATATAACTCAGAGCTAGAAACTAACTGGCTTTGACAGTTTCAATACATTGCCTTTTATACTTTATTTAACTTCTTTGTTCCTCAGTTTTCTTATCTATGAAGCAGGAATAATATCTTCCCTTTTGCTCTATGGATATTGTTTAAATCGTTTTAGAGACAATAAACACTAACGCTCAAAGTGAGTACACACATAAGGTAGAACTTGTATTTTTCTAGTATATGTATTTTGAGGAAATAAATACATATATATGTATGTCTATATATTATCTATAGAATATGCTATATGTAGAATATATGTATATATTCTATTCTGCTCTTCAAAGGTATTTACACTGAGAAATGTTTTCATTGTGATGTTAGTAATACCATTCCATAGTACTTTTGTTGTCATTATTGCCTAAGATGTGAGGTATTTTCCTATCCTACTTCTTTTGTTTTTTCAAAATAATGTGCTTCAGCTTTGATAATTTATTAATCTCTAGAATTAATACATTAATAGCTACATGTCAATTCATTTTCAAGCTCAATATAAATTATTTTTCAAATTATAAACCATTACATATCACTTTTTGTACTATCTCTTGTGAAAACTGAATGAAACTGAATATATATATATATATATGTGTTGACTTTCATATGTGGAAAATATATTTTCAGTACAGAATCAAATAAGTTATTATTCTTAATAGTTTAATCTTAATAAAATTTAATTTTATTACTTTTCTAGTATTTTCCTGTTAGTTTTTATGCTGATTTTGCCAATTCTCTCGCTTATTTACTCTGATGACCAATTGTAATATAGTAAGTAGGTTTAAGGGTGCAAACTGTGGCCATCAAACTGAGGAAATCTAAATGACCTAAATGGTAATCAAACCCTATTAACACTGTCACACATAAGAACTTTGACAGCTTCAATTTAAGAGGGAACCAGAAAATGGTGGGAGTGTGTGAAAATACTTTAGTGTTTAAAATACTCACATTTTGGCTAAGATTTACCTTTATGTTTCAGCAAGTAGTATTTTCCAAATATATTCTTTCAGTAGTTATTTTTTTAGCAGAGTTAACAATTTTATAACAGATATCAGAAGTAAATCTGTGCTTGTAAATGCACCCAGGGGAGTCACTGAAAATTCTCAATTGAAAATACAGTAACATGACACATACCAAAAACCCCAAAGAACAAAACAAAACAAACAAAAAAGCTCAGTAAACAATAATAAAATAAAAAAGCTAACTCATAGAAAAATATATTTTAAAAATGTTAACAATAATTCCTTTTTTAAAAAAAATACACTGGCTCAAATCAGAAATAGCTATCACTGTGACTTTGTTCTTCCTATTTGGTAGGGCACATTAAATCTAATAGTTTAAAGATAGGTAATGTCTTATAACTTTTTTTGGATACTCTTCATGTGTGCACATGTATGTGTGTGTGTGTGTGTGTGTAGATTGGAAGTGACATATATTGAATATTTTTGATTAGCCAAAAATTAATTCATTTTGGCCCAATTGGTCCTTTTATTTACATCTTCTTTTTTAGGTTCCAAGTCCTCTAAGTGAATGGAAGGGCAGCACTAAAGTGTCAGCAGTCTTTATAACTACGCTGAGGCTAAATAATTTTTTTCCCTGACTCCTACTCATTCTGTATAAAATAGTACAAATATCATGAAATATCTTTACCTCATTTTATAAGAACCTAAGTTTTTAATATTTGTTTTACATAAATGTGTGCCAATGGAAAAACTATCCTATGGCTTCCCTCCCATATAGAATAGTGGGGAAATCAAATTATTAGCACACTCGCAAAAACCTGTTCCAATATAGTTATTATTTTGATATTTATGTGAGAAAATACAGGAAAACACAACTTCTGGTGCTTTCTTGATATTAAAAATTATGGATTGAATATTGTTCACCATTTCTAATTAGTGTAACTGGGAAATTGTACCTAGCACATAGTTTTGCTTATTACACTTAGTAAATATTCATTGAATTGAATTAAAATAACTTTTAGTAAGAAGGTAATTGTTAACTTTTGAGTGATAATAGTAGACCACTAGCATGTAAAATATTTTTTCTTTTCTTCAAACTTCTAAATAACTTCATTCCTGTGTGTGTGATAAATATGATCTGGCATTTACTTCCTTACAAGAGATGACATTTTTTTTCTTCACAAAAATCCTTTTTTTGTAAGCATTGTTTTAAATTTCTATACTGATTCACAGAGCAAGATATTCATTTGGAATTAAGTATTAAAGATTTGCATACTAAAATTCCAAAGGGAAGAGTATGTCTAGTAATGTAGCATTTCACTAGAATCAGCAAATTAACACCATAGTTTTTGCTTTATTATTAGTAAAGCCCTAACGCATTGAATGAGGATAGGCTATGGAGAAACAACACTGAATGTGCGCATGACTTTCTATCGATTAAAGTAGTGAAAGAAATTGTTGTATCACTATCAGACCTAACTCAAGAAGATTAAAGAAGTGCAAAAATCTCTCATCTTTTATGGTTCTCCTTTTTCTCTTTTGAATCATTCATTTTGTTTTTATAAAACTGTCATTTTAAAAAACCATTTGGGATTCCCCTTTTTTGATAACTAAAAAGTTGCTTGTATATTTTTATGAACCACTAAACTTAAACAGATCTCTCTAGAAAAATAATGTGGATATATTTTGCTTTCTACAGCCTGAAGAATGTTAAAATAGAAATGCTGTCTTGAATTCCCTCTTCTGGCTCAAGTTACTAGGTGGTCCCAAGTTACCAGAAGTAAAATTTATAAATCTAACCCCTAGTCTAGACATTTTCCAGCACTGACTGCAGTTCAAAAAATATTAATGTCTAGCCGGCAAAGTGAAATTGCCCCCAGTGATTTTGCAAATGACTAGAAAGTTAACCTTTTGCCAACTGCTCCTTCTGTGCATGGAGGTTATTAAAAAGAATCCAGGCACTTATAAGTATGGGCTTTTTAAGACTAAAAACACCTTGGCTTGACCCTTTGTGTCTTTTTCTGTTTATTCAGGCTTGGCCTCTGTGGCTGGAATGTGTGAACCTGAAAGGAGCTGTAGTATTAATGAAGACATTGGCCTGGGTTCAGCTTTTACCATTGCACATGAGATTGGTCACAAGTGAGTGAGTTTAAGAAAAATAAAAATAAATTTTAGAACTCTAGTCTTTTGAGCAACTCATAACTACTATGTGGAAAGCCTGTGCTCAATTATGCTTTTTTTTTTTTTGCCTGATTTCAAAAGAGAATGTTATCATTTTGGGTATTGGGATAAATCATCTTAAGAGCTAGAGACTTGTTAAAAAACCTTTGTGAATCAGTGATTCGTTTCTTCAGTGGTGAATGTACCACACTTAAATATTTATATACATTTGAACTGCTTTAATTTTAGCTAATACCCAGTTCCTCATAAAGTCCAGTTGTTTAAATGATCTTCTTTTTCCTCAAGTGACAATACATAAGTGTTTTTAAGTAGTTGATACCACTAACATAAACTGTGTTTCCAGCTTTTACTCTTCATATGGAAGTGGGCATACGTTTTCTTTTTTTTTTTCTTTTTTCTTTTAAAGACGTTTTCTAGGCATTAAGTTTGTGCAACTATTGCTGTGTAACGTGTGTTTTCAAGTACACATGCATGTCAAAGTATTACAAATATAGTGAGGTAGCATCATCACTTCGTTTTAGAAAGACATAAACTTCTAATATTTGTTTTAAACAATGTGTGCCAGTGGAAAAATTGTCCTATGACTTTTCCTCATACCAAAATGTCAAGACAAAAACAAAAAACCCTTTCTTTTAAACAACAGGCAATAATAATGTAAAAGCCTATTACTGTGGAAGGAGAGATGTTTGACAATATTTTTCTCAAACATGTATGTTCGTAAGGTTGAATAATCACTTGTTTTTAATTAGCCAATTTTTAATAGGATTCTAATGCTCTTAAACAGGTAAAAAACTGAACAACAGAATCTCCAATTCACTAACAGATTAGGTATTTTTTAAAGCAGGAAAGCCCTTTTCCTCTAAAATGGAAATTGTTAACATTTAACAAATAGTTATATCTGCTAACAAGAGAATGAAAATAACTTTTAAGGGTTAGTCATGAATTTTTAGCTAAAACAGAAGCCTATGTGCAAGAACTCCTGCCATTTATATGATTTGTTTTATAATATGCTTTTTTGGCGGTGGAAGATAAATGGGAAAGAAAAACCAAAAGTTAATGTTTATTATATACTTGCCTCAGAGTAACTCTCAAAATAAAGCTGCAGGTCAGTTTTTAAAATCTAGAGTAGCATTATGTTTGCTCATTGTATTATTTAAAATTTTAAACAACTTTGTATTAGGTGTAACCTGCAAGTTTCAAACCTGACTTGATTTAGACACAGAAAGACTCAGTAGTACATTTGTAATGAGGTTTTTATACATTGGTATTCTCTTTTCAATTGCAGTAAAACGGCGAAGAAACAAAAGAGGGGGAGGATGCCTGCTTACCAAGGCAGTTCATCTTCAACTCACTAAAAAATCTGGCTCATTACTTTCATAATCTCAATCAACCAAACTAAATTTAATAGGTGCTGTTAGATTTATTCCTATTGAAAGGTCTGAACAAATAACATACAGTGGGTGACTAATGTGTATGAAAGCACTGGTATCTCATGCAGTCATAAGTTAGTGAATCTCTACATGTGCATTTCAAATCTCATTCTTTTTTGTACTTTAATAGTTCAGGAGGGGGTCTCTCTTTACATCATTTATTAAGATTCTAATTGGGTTTCCTACATCTCTCTTTCCTCCTTCCTTCCTTCCTTCCTTCCTTCCTTCCTTCCTTCCTCCCTTCCTTCTTCCTTCCCTCCCTGCCTGCCTTCTTTTTTCCTTCCTTCCTTCTTTTTCCTCTTCCTCTCCTTCTCTGTCTCTTCCTTCTTCTTCTCCCTCTCTCCCTTTCCCCTTTTCCCCATCCCTCCTCTACCTCTATCTCTCTCTTCTTTTCCTTCTTTCTTTTTTTCTTGTGGCTATATCCTTTGAAGTTTTCCTAAGATACATGGTGGAATTCTTAGGTGGAAGAATTATGAAAAGTAAAATATACTGCTCAAGTTTTATTTGCTTTCGAGTAACTTTTCACACTTAATTCTCACTTGAAAGTGTGTTAAAAATGGGGGGATTCTCACAAAATTCTTTAGACTATGAGTCGGAGCATTTCCATTCAAAACTGTTATTTCACAATGAAAAAAGAAAGTTGGTTTGTTTTTTTTTCCCCAATTGATTATTATGCTACTATCTTTTTTTTCCCCTCTTTCAACAGTGAGGTAGAGTGGATAGCATTCTCTCTTTTTCAATATATCAAATTATTATTTGGTTAGTGAAGGAAAGTTTGTTTTATGGATAAGTGTGATTATCTTTCAGGAACTCAGCTTGTCAACTCTGGCACAATTCATGTCATTAAAATACAGGGATAGCTCTTCTTCCTAAAACAAAGTAGTAGCCATAGGAAGTATATCAAATGTATTTTTCACATAGGTATAATAAAGGTTTTGTGATTTTTTTTATCATAGTAGAATAGATATAAAAGGATGTGATGATATCTGTAGATTCATTGCAGTGAAAAATACATGACTTCTAATTACTGAGAAGAGCCCTTACTGACTCACTACACTGTGTTTTGCACCTTTTAAAAATTATATAGAATATGTTTTAGTATCCAGTGTATATTTGTGTAGTGATACAATATACATTTTAAATAGCTCTGGTATAATTTATTCTCTGGGCAGGCCTTAGTTTTGTTTCTTTCCATCCTTTTGTGAAACAAAACAAAACAAAAAACAAGACAAAACAAAACAAACTCCCCCCAGAAATTAGTTTTGTTGCCAAATGAAAAATAGATGTTATGCTTATTTAAATGACACACCTACCTATGTAGGCTATAAGGAAAGACAGTGAGAAACCCTGTGGGAAAGAATGCTTTTTGAAAGAATTTTGAAATTGTGTCATTACCATAGGTTTTAGTATTTGAGAAAATTATATCAAAGAGGCCAGACAGCTAGTATATTGAGAAAGCTATCTAATGTATTGAACTGTACAAAAACAGTATAATAAAGAGGTCCTAAATTATTCATATTTCTAGAAATACCTTTTGAAGTATGTGAGACTGAAATGATAGGATGTCTAAGATTTATTTTTAAAAGAAAGAAAAGAAAGCAAGAATAACATTATTTTGAATTTTATAATCTTAATGTATATATGACAGTTAATTACGCTACTCTACTTTTGTATATTTCTGGGTTTTTTTCCACAAAAAATGAGAAAGCCCTAAGATAATAAATTTTGAAGGTGTGAATTAACTCATTTGATTGAGTGAACTTCAACTCTGATTTTGAGAGAATTTTTAAAATATTAAAAGTTGTATTGAAGCCGTAGGGAAATACTGCTCTTGGTTTTAGAAATGAATATTATTTGGTCTTAACAATAAGGATATACTTTATATAGAAGATTGGTTAGGAGATGAGTTTTAAAACCTGTGGCAAGGCTTCCTGGAAATTATGTTAGGTACCTGTGTTGGGATTCTTTTACTACTGTTATAGTTCATCCAAACTCCCCTTATCCTGCTGCAAGCACCTAGCTGTCCTTAAATGCCTAATTAGTGAGCTTTCATAATACAAGGCTAATATAAGCATATATTAAGTTATTTGGGACTTCAATAACTTTTACAGTTTTGGTATCATAATAATGTCCGTCATAAAATGAGTTAAGAAGTATCTTATTTTTGGGAAGAGTTTCCTTTCCCTTGAATACATTTTAAAACATAAGGATTTTAATTTACCTGCAATAAAAATGCCTCCCACTTGAGCACAGTTTGATGAATCTTGAGAAAAGCATATGGATCTATAGCCAATATCACAGTCAAGACATTGACATTTCCATTACCTAAAAAAAGAAATTCTCTTGTCCTCTCTTGTCCTCTTTGCAATTAACCTCTATTTTCTTCCATACTTCCCTGTCCCCAGACAATCATGGATCTACCTTCTATCACTGTAAGTTAACTTGTCTTTTCTGCTGTTTCATTTAAGTGGACTTACACACTTGAGTGTGCTTGTGTGTCTAGCTTCCTTTCCTCAGTGTGATGTTTTTGAGATTCATCCATGTTGCTGCTGTGTACTTCGTATTTTTCTGAATACTATTTCATATCACATATCACATTTTTGACTGCTTCTAGTTTGGAGCTATTAAGAATACAATTCTGTGAGCATTTCTGTGCAACTATTCATATGGACAAATACTTTCATTTTTCTTCAGGGATACTACTCATAGTATGGCGAATTCCTTTAGGTTTATTATAGTTTTTGAAGTGGCTGTACTATTTGGCTTTCCATCACCAGTCTGTGACTGTTCTGGTCACTTTAGGTCTCATTGACATTTATTATTATAAGCCTTTTAAAATATTTTATGCATTTTAGCAATATCCTGTCATTTTAATATGCTGGTCATATATTTCCTAATAAATAAAGATGGTAGTGAAGGTGAACGTCTTTTCATGTGATTGTTCTTGTATCTTCGTTTAACTGTCTGTTCAAATCTTTCCCATCTTTTCTCATTTTTTCAGGGTAAAAGTCTTCATCAGAAATATGTAATGTGAACAATTTTTCCTTGCTTGCTATTTGCTATTTACTTTTAAAGGGTGTTTTTAAAATTTCAGTTCAGTCTAATTTAAAATTATTCTTTTATGGTTTGTGCTTTTCATGTCCTCAGACATGTACTTCAAGACTATAAAAACATTCTATTATATTTTCCTTTAGACATTTTATGCTTTCAGTCTTTATATTTAGATCTGTGATCCATTTTGAGTTAATTTTGGTGTATGGTATGAGATATATGTTGGGGTTCATTTTTTCTCATATGAATATTCAGCACAATTCACCTTAAAATTATTTGACTTGTAGGTTTCTTTAACATCTTTTTAAATTTTTGTATTAGAATAAAGTTAGTCTTGTAGAATGAACTAGAAAGTACTGTTTTCTGGAAGAATTTGAATATGTAAAATTAATGTTATTTATTCTTTAAATGGTCTATAGAATGTACCAATAACACCATCTAACCCTGCAGTTTTCTTATAGAAAAGATTTTGATTAAAATTTTAATTTTTTATTAGGTATTGGATAACATTTTCTAGAACTTTTGAGTCTTTATAGTACTGTATTACTCTATTTCAGCAGAGTTGTCATATTTGTTAGCATACGGTTATTCATATTCTTATCTTCTTTAAGTGTTTGTAAGATAAATGATGTAGCCCATTCATTCTTGATAATTTTAATTTGTATTTCTTTATGATCAATGAAGCTGCAAATTTATTAACTCATAGCTCTTATTTTATTGATTTTTTTCACTGTTCGTTTTCTGTTTACTTGATCTACTCTATTATTTTCTTGCTTGTACTTGCTTAGTGTTTAATTTGTTCTTTTTTTATCCTTTTAAAGTAGAAGCTTAAATCATCAATTATAGACCTCCTTCATGAAATCAGCACTTCAAACTATAAATTTGTTTAAAGACCTATCTTTTACAGGATCTCAGCATCTCAAATATATCTTTATGCTGTGATTTCATTTTCATTCAGTTACAAATTTGTGTGAGTGTGTGATTTCTTCTTGGATTATAATTGAATGACATTCTGATTTTATTTGTTTTAATATTGAACTTTATGATCTCTCATATGTTATATCTTAGTAAATACATTCTGCTGTAATTGTTGGCATGTATTCTAGCATTGTCAATTAGGTACATTTCATTTATAGCATTGCTCAAGTCTTCTGTATTCTTTTTTTAATAGTTGATCTATAAATTGCTGAGAGAAAAGTGTTGAAATATCCAAATGCATGTCTACATCAATCTATTTCTCCTTTCAGTTCTGTCTTTTTAAAAAACATATATTCTTATGTTTTGTGATTAAGTGCATTCATATTTAAGATGGTCTTTTTGATGATTTAATGATCATTAAAAAGGAAAAAGAAAATGATAAAGCAGAAATACCTCTTTATTCTTATGAATGTTGCTTGTTTTGTTAATATAGAAACTACAGTTTTCACTGATTCTTGTTTATTATGTATTTTGCCTACTGATGAATCCATTCAAGTCTACTCACCATACATTCTTCATTCCTGAAACAGTGTTTCTACTATCTACCATTTCCTTTTAATTCTCAGAATTTTCTCTTGGCATATATTACCCATCTGTTCTTTTATTTTTGTCTACTTTTTCCACCAGAGCCCTTAGCGTATTAATCATAGTTATTTCAAATTCCCTACCTGCTAATTCTCAAATGTCTAGTCTAGTTTTGATGCTCATTTTATCTTTATTGAGTGTTTCCGCATGACTTGTAACTTCTTTATTAAAAGCCATACACAAAATATTTGTGATAACAACTAAGGTAAATAGTTTTAAGGTGAATTAGTAGAAATTGTCAATATTGTTAATGATGAAAAAATGAAGACCTTTTTTTTTTGAAAAGGAGCCTTGCTATGTTGCCCAGGTTGACTTCCAACTCCTAGGCTCAGGTGATCCTCCTGCCTTAGTCTTAAGTAGCTGGCACTTCAAGTGGCACCAACATGCCTGGCTCTAAATAATGACTATTTTCATTTTTGAAATCCAAAATAAAACTTGTAACTTCTTTAAGACTTCATAGCATCTGGAGAAAATAGGCAAATTCATTTTTTTCTGGTATTGAAACATTTCTGAGTAATGCAGCATAACTGCAGCATTTTACACTGTCAGTTGATTAGGCTTCAAAGATATGCAGTACCATAGTTTTTTACATAAACTAGTAAAACCATTCCTAATTATAATAATTCTTATAAATCTGTCTATATTTTTAATGCATTTAAAACTTTTATCTTTCCATTTTAACATTTCTATGTTTTTCAAAGTACAACTTTTTATTAAAGATTAACATTATTAAAAGTTTAGTATTTTTAATTTATTCCAAAATTTTTTTCTAAAGTGGGACTTATTATTTTCATTAAAATCATACATTGTATTCTTTTTAAATAAATATTAAATTTCTTAGGACTAATATGTCAATATTATGCTCTCTATGTACACATACATGTACATATCTATGCATTCACATGTATAGATATGTCCCAAAAGTAGCTAAAAAAAAGTACCATAGTACATTTCCTAGAAAACTTATTATAATAATTTAATAGTTATAAACATCAAAATTATAATTATGAAGTCAATAGTTATAGTTTATTATAACAATAATGATTAAACTATTTCAATAAGTGAACCTTTGCTATATTATGCATTAATTACAAAAATATGTAAGACTGTTCTGGTGATTAGTGTATTATATATCTAAGATTTCAAAATAAAGTGTGTGTGATGTGCATGTTTGTGTGTGTATGTCCAAGTGTAAATATACATCACAGAAATTAACCTACTTGAGTATTATTCCATTATTGTCACATTAAGAACTTTGATGAGTTATTCTCTTGAAAAACAAAGAAATGAATTTGTAGGCAGATGCCATCATCCTAATTGAGAAGAACCAAATCAGCAGCATTTTGCTCATAGTGCTCAGGAAGGTGATAATGGTAAGGTTCCTTTGTTCCAGCTACTTTCCCTATGTTTGTAATAATTGACATGCACCCCTTACATCTTAGTGTAACTTTAACAGCTTTTTATCCTGTGGTCTTTGACATCTTTGCAATTAAATGAGAGGAAAATTATGTGAAATATGGTACTATGTAATGGAAGAACTATAAATATATTATGGTGAACCTTTTGGCTTTTGGAAACCAAACTTGCAATTCAGAATTGCTTATTTTAAGTGTGAGTGTTGTTTTGTACAGGTGTTGAAAGAGTCCAGGTACTAGGCTTTTCTAGGCACCACCTCATTAAATACAGTATCTGCCTTAAATTCATATCTTGAATTAATTTCTTTTAGTAAATTATATATAAAATATAAAAGTAGAATTGAAACCCAAATCCTATTTTAGAAAAACATGTGAGAAAATTGTAATGGTTATCTCATTGGTTAACTACTAAATTTAAAAATATTTGCCAAATATAGTTATATGAGGCTTTCAGTATATTCTTTAAATCATCTTTGCTTATAAAAACAAGTGATTTATAGCCAAGGTCAGTTTTGAATAAAAAAAGGTTATGAATGGAAAATAATTCTAGAGAATGTTTCTTTATTCCCTTGTAATTTTCTTACTACAGTAGAAAACCTTTAAAATTTCAAAGTTACCACAATTTATAACTGTCTCATCATTTTAAAAGTTACTTTAAAAATTTAATCGTATTAAAAACTTCAAGAAATCATTCTGTAATGTCGAAATAAATGATCACATGTCCGTTAGAAGCAAAATTTAAAGGAGCATTTGTATCTGGTGTGGTGGCATATGCCTAATCCCAGCACTCTGGGAGATTGAGGCAGGAGGATCCCAAGTTTGATTCCAGCCTGAGTAACTTAACGACTTAACAAAATCCTGTCTGAAAATGAAAAATTAAGAAAGGGCTTGGAATATAGCTCAATGCAATGGCCCTGAGTTCAACATACCATCACCTCCAAAAAAGTGTGTGCTGTATGTATTAGCGATTAGTTAACCAAATACTTGACAGACTCTAATGTACCATTGTCATCTAAGAAAAACAATGATATTACTCTATCAGCAAAGTGATTGTCTTCAGTTTAAAAATTACGCTTCATTAGACATAAAAATTGACTGAAGTATTAAAATTTTTTCCTTTAACTTGAAAACACGTGTTATGACTTTAAGAAGACTCTACAGTCTAAATGCCTATTAAATTTATACTCAGTAGGCTACCTTGACTTTCATTCGTGCAAGTTTCTAAAAATAAATAAATAAAATTAACTGAAATTTTGTAAAAAAATTAAGAGCAAGTTATTTCCTGTGGTACAAAGTGTTTTATGTTGCTTTCACAATGTTACATAGACTTATAGGATGAAATGATATAAGATATAATCACAAGTGATCTGCTTCTTATATACCTTTTGTGTTTTTACAGTTAGAATATTTGTAGTACATAGTGTTTTATTCCTTGTGTGAAGGTGGCACATGTACATAACACATCTTAGTTCATTTTTTTATTTCCCTTTCCTTCCCTCCTTCTTTCCCCATTCCCTCCATCTCTTGATTCTCTTCCACATTGAGAAAGACCGACCTCCCTATTTCCTACTATCTTTATTTTGCTCTTTATGTAAACTTCAGGTTTCTCATATCAGAGGTATGTAAGCTTGTGTATCTGACTTATTTCACTTAATTTCATGGTCTCAAGGAGCATGCATTTTCAACAGTGTCTTAAGGTTATATTTCTTTATGGCAGAATAATACTCCTTTGTGTGCAAATATCATATTTTGTATAAATATTCATCTGATGATGGACATATAGGCCACTTCCAAGATTTAGCTATTCTGAATTGAGCTGCTATTGATACAGGTATGCATGTGTCATTGTAATATGATGTCTTTAACTCTTGTGAAGATACCCAGAAGGGGAATAGCTGGGGCAAATGGAATTTCTAGTTTATTTTTTGAGGCATCTCTATACTGATTTCCATAGTAGCCATACTAGTTTACCTTCCCACAAACAATGTAGAAGGGTTCCTTTTCCCCTGCAGCCTCACCAGCATCTGTTATTATTTGATTTCTTGATCATGGCCATACTTTCTAGGATAAGATGAGATCTCAGTGTTGTTTTAATGTACATTTCTCCAGGTTTTTTTGTTTGTTTGTTTTGTGTTTTTTGAGACAGGGTTTTGCTATGCAGTTCAGGCTGGCCTTGAACTCACTTTGTAGCCCAGGCTGGCCTCAAACTTGTAGTGATCCTCCTGCCTCAGCCTCCTGAGTGTTGGGATTACAGGCCTGTGCCACTACACCCAGGAAATTTACATTTCTGTATTAGCCAGTGATGTTGAGCATTTTTTAAAATGTATTTTCTGGTCTTTCATGTTTCTTTTTCTGAGAATTTATTTTTATTTTAATTGCCCATTTTTAATTGGTCTTTGATTTTCTGGGTAGGTATCTAAATTTTTAAATTCTTTATATAGTCTACACATTAGTCCTCTTTCTAAGGAATGACTGGAAAAAGTTTTACTCATTCTATAGGTTTGTTTTCCACTCTATTGGTTGTTTTGTTGTACAGATTTTTAATTTGATACTCTATTTGTTCATTTTTGATGTTATTTCTTGTGTAATAAAGGTTCTGTTCAGAAGTCCTTGCCTATGCTTATGACTTTAAGAGTTTAATCAATTTTACTTTCCAGCAGGTAAAGTGTTTCTGTCTTAGCATTCAGTTCTTTGACCCATTTTGATTTTATTTTAGTACATGGTGAGAAGTATGGGTTGGCTGTTTTTCCTCCAGTATATGTTTTTAGCCCTTTTGTCAAAGATCAAATAGTTGAGGGGCTGAGGATATAGCTCAGCAGTACAGCACCTGCCTGGCAAGTGCAGGGTCCTCAGTTCCATTCCTGATGTGTGTGCGCACGCGCACACACAAACACACACACGCACAATCAAGTAGTTGAATGTGCTTGAGGTTGTTTCTGCATCCTTTATTGTTTCATTGATCCATGTGTCTGTCTTTGTGCCAGTACCATGCTGCTTTCATCAACCCAACTTTGTAATATAGCTTCAGATCCAGAACTGTGATGCTTCCTACTTTGATCTTGGTACCCTAGATTGCTTTTGCTGTGCTGCATTTCTTCTGGTTTCATGTGAATGTTCTGATTGTTTTCTCCAGTTTGGTGAAAAATGCTGTTGAAATTTTCATTGAAATTGTTTTAAAGCTGTGTGTCAGTTTTGGCAATATAGCCATTTTGACTGTAATGGTCTTACCTATCCAAGAACAGGAAATAGTGTATCCTTCCATTTTCTGATCCCTTCGATTTCCTTTTACAAAGTACTGTACTTTTCATTGTAGTTGTCTTTCATTTCCTGAGTTATGTTAATGCTAAGTACTTGATTTTTCTATTGGAATATTATTTTCTTAATTTCTTTCTCAGTGGTTTTTTTTTATTAGTGTGCTAATTAGATTTTTGTATGTTGATTTTATATCCTGTTACATTACTGAACTTGGTTAATAATTCAGCATCTTTTAATAGATTTTTTTGGGGTCTTCCATATAGAAGATGATACCATCTGCAAATAATGATAGTTTGATTTTCCCTTTCTTATATATATATCACTCTTATCATTTTATTGCCTAATGGCTCTTGCTAATATTTTGAGTACAATGTTCAACAGGAGTGGAGGTAGTAGACATCATTGTCATGTTCTTGATTTTAGAAGGAAAGCTTTCAACTTTTCACCATTTAATATGATATTGGCAGTAGCTTTGTCATAAATACCTTTCATTAGATTGTGATAAGGTCCTTCAATACCTATTTTCTTCAGGGTTTTCATCATGAAAGATGTTTA
>RJWT010002739.1:0-39362 GCA_004365215.1 Cuniculus paca | reverse complement strand
CAGTCTTGTTTGAAGTGTTGTATTGCTTTCACTGTTTTCTTTTGATTGGTTTTATTCTATTCTGTTTTATTTGATTGTATTATACCTAAGGATATGGGCAGTTATTTTGAAGATAACAAGAGTCATTATGGTAGCCATTATTGATTTCCTTTCAATTTGTTTTGAATTCTTGTATTATGTTCATTGTTTTGTTTTGATTGACTATTCTATTTTGTTTTGTTTGTGTTTATTATGTCTGATGATATAAACAGCTACTTTGGAGATAGCAAGATGCATTATGGTGGCCACTGTGGTATTTCAACTGCTTTGCTTTGAAGTCCTGTATTGCTTCCATTGTTTTGTTTTTATTGGTTTTATTCTGCTCTGTTGTGTTTGATTTTATTATGCCTGATGGTATGGGAAGTTATTTTGAAGATAGCAAAGGGCAACATGTTATTATTGGTTTATTTTTTATTTTGTTTTGAAGTCTTGAATAACATTCTTTGTTTTGTCTTGATAGAATATTCTGTTTTATTTTGTATTTGTTTTATTTTCCTCAAAATAAAAAAAATTCTCAACTCTATTCTGAACTGTATTCATTACCTGATATATCAGACTATTTGCATTCTTCCAATGGAATCAAATTCTTCCATTTTTTTCAACTTTTTTATGAAAATTTCAAAATAAAGTAGCACTTATGCTAAAATATTTCAATTATTTTTGATGCCTACACTTTAAGTTTTCATATATCTTTGCATCACTGATGATAGGAAAGATAGAACTATAGAATATCCCATTCTATGCTCACAGTGTTATGATTAACAAAATCACTATTGTAAGTTCAGTACACAAAATAACTCACACCAAACTGAAGGCTTATTTTTTGAGTGTGCAAGGACCACATATGAAAATGAAAAGGTTAAGAAAACAGAAGAAAAATGCATGAAAACTCGAAATAAGAAATTTACAACAGGAGAAGGCTGACCAGCAAGGATATAAGGAAAAGTGCAAAATCTCTGGTAATCAAGGAAATGAAAGTTAAGCCACAATGAGTCCACATTAAAACCATCAAGTTGGAGGAAATGAGAAACTCAAGTTATTATTGTATCAAGTATATAAGTAATAGGACCCCAGCAGTCTTCATTTATTGCTGAAAGAAATATAAATGTAAAAAGTCATTTAGCAAGGGATCAAAATGTATTTTGTGAAATTAAATGTGAATATCTTATGAAAAACATTTCTCTAAGTATATAAAACCTGAGTAATGCTGGCATACTTTCATTAGAAAATGTGTGTAGGATTTTTCCTTGCAGATTTCTATGGGCCTGAAGCAGAGGGCAAATTATTCTTCTGTCATGAATTAGCACACATGGTAACCATGAACTTTCCTGTCTCCACTACCATATGAACCAGTTTCTTAAATATATGTCTTTAAATCTCTGCCTTTACCTCTGACTCTGCCTCCCTTCTGTCTCTAATTCTTGTGAGTACAGAATCTATGGGGCAGGTTGGCAGGTTGAAGACCAGGAAAGAATTGCTGAAATTTGAGGCTAGGATCAGATTACAGAGGAATAGAAATCAGTCTCCCTCCAGGACCTCAGACTGTGCAATTTTAAAACCTTCAACTGACTGGGTGAGGCCCACCCAGACTGTGGTAGCCAATCTGCTGATACAAATGTTAACCTCATTTTAAAACAATTTCACAGGAAAATTTAAACTAGTATTTGATCAAATATCTGAGCCCTATGACCTGTCTAGATTGACACAAAAAATTAAGCTTCTTAGGAATGTAACAAGACAATGCATGTGCTGTTGGCCTGAAAACTGTCAGTGGTGAGACTTCGGGAAGCACCAATAAATTCCTATTTTTCAGTATTATTCACACCTGAATATCAACACACAATTGTGAAATTGTCATTCCTGTTGCTCCAACTTTAAAGGAGACAATGAATCATAATCCACAATTTGCATTCCATTGCAAATGTATCAAAATACATTATTACAAATCTCGCATACCGATGATGATTGACAATCCATTGATTCTCTTAGATTCCTTCTTCAAGTATTTTTAATCGCTTGATTTCTACACCTCACTTTTGCACTTATTCCAGTGTGTATTTTCTTGCATTTTTAAGTTACTCTCACTGATAAAAGTGATTCCAAACTCCTCAGCTCAAGGATAACTTTTCTATCACCATATATTACCCACTGGGTACTACATATTCTATTTTTGTTCTCTACTACTAGAACACTACTCTCTGCCCTCTTTGTCTTCCTGTCACTACTCCCCATCCATCCTTGCTGTACTATAAAAGTCTGGCAGCTGCCGTTATTCCTCCTTCCAGTGAATCAGCTCCCGGAGAGTTCATGAAAATATCTCAGTTACCAAATTTACTGTTCTCGGATGGAGCCATTTACATTGCACCTTTCTAAAATAAAATCTTTTTGTCAGAGATAGAAATGATTTCAGACCATCTCTACAGCTTTCATAGATATAAAATGGATGCTAAAAAGATGCTCAGATCCTGATACCATGAATTTCATTACTATGACTCATTAAATATGAAGCATTTGATGCTGGAGTGGAGGAGTAGTGCAGATTCAGTGCAAGTTCCCAAAAGTACTGATTATGGTTTAGTCAGGGAAAAAAAGTATCCAGTAAAAGATCAGAGTAAATCAGATGTATCAGCAGAGAAGAAAGTGTACTAAATTATTTCTACTTTTTTGACCTCCCAAATTCAACTCTAGTCCACTTATTGATCAGCAACCTTCAAGGGACCCCTATGTAAGTGCAAGGAATAGAAAAGGAAGCAGAAAGTTTGAAGTAAATTGCATTAGTTGTACTTTGTGAAATTCACTTCATTTTTATGAAAGATAGAATAGTGCAAGATATTCATATCTGCTTGTCTGTCTTTTCACTCTTTTTAAATTAAGTTTATTACCACAATTTACATCTATACAATGATCACATTCATCATAGGGAATTTGTACCTGTGCGTGATGTACCTTGATTTGTCTTTTTTTCTTCCTATCCTCCTTCCCTCCCTTTGACCCCTCTTCCTCTTCTTATTTGTAAAGTTGTGTTTCCCTTTTATCCTTCTTTTCTCATTTTTTTCTTTTCCCTTCTTTCTTGCTCCATCTAGACTCCCTAGTTTCTTTTTTCTTCTTTTCACTATTTTAAAGATTTTATTTTTTATATTTCACTTGGCAAGAGAAAATTCAGAATGATTTTTAAAAGGACATCTTCATATTTTTCTTTCTTTTGTTTGCAACTGAACTACATTTCCCTTTACTTTACATATGTTTTCCAGCATTGTTCAGTTCTATTCCAACATCAGAAGCATTCTGTGCTTCAAAAATTTGGCAGTGCATGGTATTCAGGAAAACGAATGATTTTGAAACATAAAATTATGATTGTTTTCAAACCCAGCTTGCAAATTCAAACTCTACCCTGAAATAGTTAAAATTATAGAAACTCTGAATTTAGGAACTCAGTTATTTTAAATGAGAATTTTTCTCAAAAAATTTTGATATACTTGGTCTTCATTGACACACTGACAGATGTAGAAGTCCTTGAAGATGTGACTGGAAGACATCCATAGATTAATCCACATGTGTTCACTTGTGTTGGTTAGCACGCCAACCCCCAGTGGAGGCTGCCTTCGGAGGGTGCAGCTATCCCTGCACTCTGTCTCCTGCTGCTATGAAGAAAGAAGCTATGCTCCACCACGCACTGCTGCTCTGGGGTTCTGCTTCACACCAGACACAGCAATGCAAACACCAACCATGGACTGCAGTCTTGGAAACTCTGAGCCCAGCAAGGCAATTCCTTTACTAAGGTGTGTGTGTCATGATCTAACAATGGAAGGCTGACTGGTTCAATTATATGCATTTCATCCTCTTTTGTAGCAGAGTAGTATGGCATTGTGTATAAATACCACATTTTCTTAACCTATTCCTGAGAAAACTTGGCTGAAGATATCAGTTTCTAAGATTGTGTCCCTTGTTTTTCTGCTCTTGTTTCGTTTGTTTTGTTCTTTTCTTTATTCTAAGCAGAAGTAGGATCTTCTGATCAACACTAAGGCCTAAAGATGCTCCCCATTGCCTGGTATATATGGGATTTTAAGATTCTAACCTAATTATCTAGAACTCAGAAATGATGCCCTTCCCTTGAAAATTTTACCACATGTTCTATCCCAGAAACACTGTGGATGGACGCGATAGGATGTGTGAAAGCGCACACTGGACTGTGTTCTCATCCTGCAGCTTGAAACATTCAGATGTGCACCCTTGATGAAGACTCCTGTATTCCGTGTTGATATCTAGCATGTAGTACCACCCTGAAACCTTGATTCCTTAAGAAAACAGGAGTTCCTTGGAAATGGGTAACATTTAAGGGAAAAGTACAGTCGTACCTCTATATAACCATGGGTTATTCATCACCAAACGCAGGCATAGTTTTACAAAAAACTCGTTATGTTTACTTAGCAGTAATGAATAAGATCCAAAAGTCTCAGGGGCAACTTTATTCTGTTCCTCTAGAACAGTGGTGGCAAAACTATGGCATGCGTGCCACACAGGGCTGTTGCTGAAAGTGCTAACAGGTTCACCGTTACTGCTTTAGGAGAACAACATGCATAATTCCAGTAAGGGAACAGTGTTCAATCAAGTTAGGATTCTAATCTCAATCCTAGATCTACATTAGTCTCACCTGACAAACATTAATAGAAATCATGCCTGAACCCTACCCTGAACTAATGAATTGAGAATTAAGCCGATCTACATACTTCTAGAAGCTCCTCCATTGTAGTATATAGTCAAGTCAGGGAACTATTCATTTATCTGCATTGTGGCAAAAGGAAAGAGGGCCATACTACGCTAATCAATGTCCACTGGAATGCAAACTTCCAACATGAATTTCTCCCTTTCGCTCACCATAAATTCCAGGTTAGGATAGTGACAAATTATTTCTGATCCAGAGGCCCAGGCTAAGTACCCACTCCCTAACCAGGGTGAAAGAAAACCTGAGTTTTCAAACTGACACACAAGCATTTTCTTGGTCTCTTCCTTCCTTTTTCAAATAACTGATCTTTCATCCCAACATCACCAACTCAGACTTTTCTTCAAACATGGGCGACATTAGTTGCACCAAAGGTACACCTGGAACCTGAAATTGCAAGTGCCTATTGGAAGGGAGGTTACGGTGTTCACAAAGTTTAGACATTTTTATGTTTTTTAATTTTGATAGAAACTTCAATGTTATAATTCACTGATCACATTTTGATTTCTTCCACTCAATGATGTTTTTAAATGAAATTTACATTTTGAAGCACTCTGAAAACGTAGTTATTTTTCTGGGTCTAAACACTGTCACCAGAAATCATAAAACAGGGAACAGGTAGTGGGTAGGCAGGCAAGTGTACTTCTGGGAGGAAACAGATACTGCAGAATCTCTCTATCCTTCCTGTACTGTGTTCACCACGAAGCAATGTGCAGTGCAAAGAGCTGGATCTCTCAATGCACTAGGTCTGGACTGAATCCACTAACCCACTGATAACTTTTGTCATCTAAGATGACACTTAGTACATCAAAAATGGTTCATATTACTCCCCTGAAAAGATAGTTTGGAGAAATAGGCAAAATATATCACTTATCTCCACCTTCCCAAAAACTACTCTAGTTCACTTAAACTGGAAAACATTTTCCAGGGAAACCACGCTGAGTATCTTTCTTCACTGTAACACATACTCCTGCTTTCTATGACACCTATTTGTGAAGAACCCAATTTAAATTTATATATAACTTCTGTTCTTTCTACTTAACACACATTGAAAATGTGACAAAGTTACCAAATTGTGAAAAGTCTCTCCTTTCTAAAATATAATTTCTGTAAGGACACACCCCATACCTGACTTCTGTACTTTTGTCTCTCCCATGCCTAGCACAGTGTCTGGTAGGGATGTGATATGTATGTGTTAAGTAATTAGATTCAGATCCCAGAGCTTGCTTTGCAGAGCTTACAATTTTTGTGGGGAAAGATAAAAGAAAGAAAATGTAACAAAGGCTTTAAAAGAGATGCATACAGTTGAGTTTTGAATTTCAGATACTTCCTAGGGAATTTAAACTATGGACAAGTTCTTCTATAATAAAGCAGGTTTAGCCAAGAAATAAAAGTTGAAACGTTGTTGGAAGGCTGAAGCCTGCATGGAGAGGATAAATCTATGTAAAGGTCAGGCTTAAGAATTTGACTTTGTCTTTTAGACTCTAGAAATCCACTGAAAAAGTTAAGCAGTTGAGATGCTCATGTGTCTATTTAACAGCAAATGTGCAAAGTTAATAGATTCCCCAGATTTATTTAACATTACATAGCTACAATATTTAAGGATATACAGTAATTTTCTAAGTTGAATTTTGAGATGAGACAGTTCGATGAGAAAAATTTCATACATTAATGAGATGCAATAGACATAAAGTTAGAGAGCATCACCATATCTGGAAATGATTCTAAAAGAAATTTCAATAAGTACAATCTAAGCCTTTTGGAAACTAACATATTTTAATGAGAAAAGGTAATGGTCTCCATAGAGTATATTTGAAAGGCAAATATACCTCATATTTCTGTACACACTTGTCTAGTATTCAATCAGGCACAATGAGTCTGGAAAAACATACACCCTTTATTAGCAGGGATAATTAGTCAGCCTTTTCCACAAATTAGTTGAACATTCTAAATGATCTTTGAAATCACCAAATTCCACCCCTATTAAGCAATCTTCTAATTATTACCGAAGATCCCCAGGGCTCTCTCCACCAGGGTCAGGAGCACTGTGTTACAAACCCCTTGGTATTATCTGGTTGCTAGAAGAAGTTCTACCTTATTGTTGTGGTCCTTAGCAGCAAGCAGATCTTCCTGAAAACTGTGTGCATCTCCTATGCACTTTGGCTAATAGATATTTTGTATGAGTCCTTCTGATGTGTTCATATGTTCTTCTTTTTACATCACTAATATTGAGGAAGGTCTCTTGATGATACCTGGTAAATGACAGAACTGATACTCATAACCAGATTTAGTTCAATGTCTTAGGATTTGAAATCTGCAGCTCCGTCTTATAACAGACTACCCCAAGTCTGTGCAGCAAAGAAGATTCTCAGTGATGAAGCTGTTGATTAATAATATGTATAACAATATCCACATGGCTATATGATGCATATGTGTACGTGTTCATGCCTATACACCTTTATCTGTACACATTATATTCATACATGCATACCTACATTAAGAAAATGCATGTGCATTTTAAACACCCAGAATCTACACTCATTTGTTAATAAGAAAAATTTAATTTTCATAACATACAATTTTGTATTATATACACAGAGACTATTGCTTTTTTTTCTTTTTTTCTTTTTTTTTTTTTGTGGTACCAGGGATCAAACTCATGACCTTGCACTTGACAGGCAGGTGCTTAGGCCACTGAGCTAAATCCCTGGCTCACAGAGACTATTGTTATGAATGAGATAATTTTTAATACTTTTTGTAACTTGATTTTTTATTCCCAGAATATTACAGATAAAATTTATACCATTAGATTGGTATTTCATTCACTAATTTTTTAATTGAAGTTTAGGTTCTGTTGCATAGATAATCATGATGTATTCAATTAACCTCTTGATGAAACAATTAATTTTTTGTACTTTCAAATATTAAAAACAACTGACAGATAAAAGTATATATAGCTACTTGTGCTATTAAGAGAGTTTTTATATAAGAAATTTCACTAGAAATATAATTAATGGGTTAAAATACATTCTGTTATTATGGATATAATCAAATTAATGAAGGAAATCTTTTAGCAAGTTACATAATTTCCTTATTTTATTGGAGCATCTGTTTCTCAACACTGAATATATCAATTGTCATTGGATGTTTACAAAGGAACCCAAACAGAATGGCTTTTTAAAAATCCCATTCATTAAGCCCACAGTTTTATTGCTTGACATGTTGAGTCCACCTCACCTGGGCAGGTTTTCTGGCAAGCTGCAATTCATAAGATCTTTACCAATTTCTTTAGAACATTTGTGTTTGCTACTATGCCATCGACCAAGCACAGGGCACAGGGTTAAGATCCAACAAGCAGAGAAGCAGACTCTATCTTGTAATGGAAGAATCTGAAAATTCATCAACTCCTACTTTTCATAGGAAAAACTGCAAATTAACATTGGGAATGGCTATACAGACACAGATAGGATGAACCATATCCATTTGCAATATACCACATTTATGATATATTCAAAAACAGGTAACACTAAATGAGAATCATTATGTATGGATTTTGCTTTTGAAATTTACAATTCTAATGAGGGAGTGACTAAACATTAACCATTTGAGGGAAGAACAACTGAGGCAGCTAAAGAAAAAGTAACCACAGGCAACATAAGTAAATTTGTCCAAGGTTGTATAACCTATTGTGAAAATGCCCTCATCCCTACACTCAATTTTTCTATCCTGTGACATCTTAGTTTAGGAATTTACTTTGTGTATATTTGAATATTTATCTATTTATTTATGTTTTGAAACTTTATTCAAATATTTCCACCTCAATTACCATTTTCAAAACCTGTACAAGTAATAAATTCTATTCATACTTTTAAAAATCATTTCAATTTTCAAGTCTTCTCCAAAGTATGCCCTGACATTCATTAGTCCATTTTCATTAAGTTATTTCTGCATCTTGAGTATATATATTTATATATGTATGTGTAAATATATGTATGTGTGCGTGTGTGTGTGTGTGAATATATTGGTAGATACATTTGTTCTTACTTTTATAATTCTATTTGCTATTTTATGGTTGCAAATAACATTTTGCCTATTTTTTCTCTGTTGAACTGTGACTTCCTGAAGGCTTTCCCAGGTTTATTAAACACAGTGAGCACTGAATGCTTTTTTTCTATTTTTGTTAAACAAAAGAAAATGCTTGCCCTTGACTGATTCATTAACTAGTTTCAATAACCAATATGCAAACATTCATCAGGGTGTATCTATTACAGTTCTACCTTTTGTTCTCAGCCCCATTGCTTCCGTATTAATTTTTCTGGATACTCTCTTAGAGTAATCTCTTCTTTCTAGGTGTTCCCAGAGGATATTATTAAAACACTTATTATAATGCTTATTTCCTTTGAACATTTCTCTAGAACTTTAATTTTCAAGTACAATGTAAACTACAGAAGAGAACTAAATCGGACTATTTTCCTTTACCAAATCATTTTTTTACCTTTTCTCTAGGGCACAATAGATTTATTTCTATAAAATAACTATGTATTTTAATACTATATAAAATTTTAAAATAAAATAGCACAACCGGTGTTGTTTTTCCATATCACACCCTTTTGGACACGGACACAAGTTTAATGACTCATAACATATATCGCTCTTTTCTTAGTTTACAGTGTCAGAAATCAGCATTCCTCACTTCTCTTTCGCCATTTTCCTTTTCATAGAATACCTAATTTTAGATGAATTCCAACCACTGTAGATTTCTTATCACTACTTTGAACTGACATACAGTAATTACACAAATGCAGTATAACACAGTGTTTCAAAATACGTGTGGAACGGATGACGGTCAGAGCAGGCTAAGTGGCGTAGCCATCAGTGCAGATGGCTCAAGGATTAGTAAATGTTGCCTGCTTGATACTCTGCCTGCTATTGAAGCATGTTTCATTTCTGAAAACCCACCTTATGTTTCTGAGAATATTTTAAAACTGGACACAGTAGGAAAGGCACCGTGGATTCCAAAATACAAGTTTGTGGACTGCTATCCAGTGTTGCAGGGATGCATCATGATTTTTCATTCTAGACATTCTGTATTTGTGTAAAAATGACTTAGCTCTAAAGAGAAAAACAGACAGATCATCTCATAGAACCTGATTTTCCCTGCATGTCAGTTATGTTTTTGCTGTTGCTGTTCAGACAGGGTCTCACTCCACAGTTCAGACTGGCCTTGAACTCACTATGTAGTCCATGGTGGCTTTGAACTCAGGGTGATCCTCCTGGCTCAGTCTCCTGAGTGCTGGGATTACAGACATGCACCACCACTCCCAGATAATTTTCCTAAATATCACAGGCAGAATAAAACAGCACAAGTGACCAGCAGAGCCAGTGCAGGTGATAATTTTCTGGTCCAGGTTCAGTAGGCAACGGATACTCCGGGTAGATTGCCCTTGCCCACATTTGTGAAACTCAAGTTTTCAGTGTTCTTTCTCCAGAAGTAGCTTTCCTTCTGCTCTACTCTAAGTAATTGGAAACTGCCATACCCCACAAGACAAAATTAAGCTTCTGAGGACTGATTATCTGGGAGCCATAGCACAGTTTGGCTTCTGTGTTCTAAGAAATTGGCAGAGGCTTTCAGGGAAACTGGAGCTTTCTGTTAGCTGCTGATACAGCTATATGGCATGAGTTCAATGATCTAAAGCTAGTGGAAATGCTTTACCAGATATGTAGAAAATAAAATCACAAGCTTTAACAAACCTGAAAAATGCAAAGCATCACTATGCACAGAGAAATATCCCTTTCAAGAAAGGCAGCTTTAGCAGTGGCTCAAGGGACTAATGTGCCATGGTTATTTCAAAAATCCACAATGTCTCATGAATTACAGTTTTGTTAGGTCAGGTATTTTGCAGATCAATATGTCACTTCAACATTATGAGAAGTTTTATACTTTCAGGTTTAAATTCAAGATGAATGGGTGGGATATTGAAGAACAGAAAAAAGAATACAGTACAAAGTTTAAGAAAACATGTATTAACAGAGACTTATACTCCAGGATGGAGTCAGTGCAGGGGAGGAAGGAAGTTTGAGGTTGGACTGTTCTGGATGGAGATGGCAGAGAAGAAAAGGTTTGAGTTTTGTTTTTCCTTGAAATGCTACATTTTTATGAAGATTCTGAAAAATCTAAGGTATGTTTGGAATGAAAAAGAGCATCCACAACTATATTTGTATTGTTGAATGCTCAATTTATTCAATTTATATCTTCTTGAACAGCATTTTGAAAACCAATTTTTCTTGATCCCTGAAACATTGCTTACCAATTTAATTAATAAAATCACCTCAAATATTTTAAGCTGCAATTATAAATTAAAATATCTAATGGAATAGTGAATGGTAGTTTCCATGTTGTCTATGAATTACAGTGAAGGGTTCATGACTAAAAATAACAGACCCTTTAGCCAGGCATGGTGGTGCACACCTGCAATCCCAGCACTTGGGAGGCTGAGGCAGGAGGATCACCAGTAATTCAAGGTCAGCCTGAGCTACATATTGAGTTCAGAACCAGCCTGAACAGCAGAGTGAGACCCTGTCTCAAGACACCAAAAACAAATAAATAAACAAAAGAAAGACCCTCAACACCTCCACAGGCTAATGACAGCTACTAAAAAAAGAATACAGCAGATATCACATTAGTGACAAGAAGTAGATGAACAATGGAACCATTAATTGCTCTCCCTAAGTTTCCTCTAAGGAAAATGGTAATTTAAGAAGAAATCATGGAAACAATGAATTATCTTCCTAAATGAAACCTGTTTGACGTTTCTCTTCCCTTTCTTAAAGGGTGACAGTTACAGGGGCATTGTCTCTCCCACTGTCCTGGCCATAGAATGGGAAAGTAGCTTTGAAATGATTATGGTTGAGAAAGCTGGATCCCTGAAATGAAAGATGCCATAGCCATTTGGGCTACTATAGTAAAATACATTAGCTTAAGTGCTTTGTAAGTAACAGAAATTGCTTACAGTTCTGGAGGTCGAGAAGTCTAGGTCCCAGATGCCGGTAAGATTCCTGTCTAGTGTCTGTCTGCTTCCAAGATGGCATGTGCTGGCACATCCTAGGGATGAGAGGAATTCTCTGCCCACACATGACTGAAAAGATGGACAGTGTTCCCTTAAAGCCTGAGTGCTCTTATTAGAGTGCTAAGTCCACTTATGGGGGGCAGGAGCACTGTCATACCTTAATCAACTACCTAGGGCCATTCTCTTACTATTATAACATTGGAGACTAAGTTTCAATGTTAATTTTGGAGGTCACACTATTATTCATGCATTAGGAGAGAAAATGGATATTGCCTCACTCAGTTGTCCTTTTGGCTACCTTTTGTATAAATCTGAGTCAAGGATAAAAGGACTTACAAATACCATGTTTGAGGAGCAGGACCACAGGGCCACTGCAAGCTCTTTTTTGTGCACCATATGAACTAAGTCAATATTGTTAGAAAAGGCCAGGTTTGATCTCTTTTTTTGTCACCCTCAACAAGGAAAGAAATGATAAGCCAGGTAGAAGAAGCAATGTGGTAAATCACAGGCACCACAAGTCGAAAGACAATTGCAGGAGATGAGATTGGAGTACATTTCACTCCCTGGAAATTTACCAAGGTGGGGAGGTGATAGAAAGTTAAAAGCTAGAGACAGGTGACTTTAAAATGCTGCAGAAGAGATGGGCATATGAACAAAGCATAAGGAGTTTCTTTTCTTTGAAACAGTTAATATGAGGAAATAAATTCCAGGTTATGCGATACATATTATAACACTACTCTATTTCACAGTTAAGTCCAATGCACAATACCTTCCTTCAAATTTTGCCCTGTAAATATGTGGGTACAAACCCTTTAAAAACTGATCTTTGTTCTCACATACTTATTCATTAGTCACCAAAGGTTCTACACTGATTTATACTTTGTCTCAACTTTGGAGTATCTTAATCAATTTCAGAAGAGATCAGGCGTGGAAAGGGTGGTGTGGCAGTAGACTTTTAGTCATCTTCGAGTTCAGTCCATATATTCTTTCACAGTAACCTTGGCAACACTGTACACCCGAGAACGAGTCTTCACCAACTCCTGCACAATTTCTCACACCATTCAACCTTAGAGTTTGTTTCAGTATTTTTGGTTAGTGAGCTTCATTGTTTGTAGGATTCTATGTGTTTTTTTCCTTACTTAACCTAAAGTCATTTTTAACAGATTTCAAAAGCCTATCTCTTTGTTCAGAGAATGTATTGAAGGCAGACTGAGTAAGAAACCTAAGATTCGGTCCAAGAGTGTACACTCTTGAATTTTTCAGGGAAAAATTTTCAGTAGCTGATTATCCTGATCCCATAGAGGGGCTTTATTTTTCACATAGTCAGTACAGATCTATTTTCCTGGAAGAAGAATTGAGAACTGGATGCGCAGTGAAAAATGCTGGGACCTGAATGTAGGACTTCAAACACACCATTCAGGTGCTCTATCACCAAGCTACATCCCCAATTCCATGTCAGAAAAATTTTTAATGAACAGAATACTCCATTTTCTCATATTTTTAGGCTTTACTTCCTTAGTCATTCACATTATTTCTTCAACACACTTCTCCACTAACTTCTTTATGTATATTTATAATATGCTCAAATATTTTCCACAATGAAATATTTTTTCTCCTTGTATGCTCCTTTACTTATTAATCTAGCTGCCTGATTGTCTTCTTAGCTAAGGTCTCCAAATGCATCTATCCCTCCTATATTTAAACTTTCTATATTTATTGCATGAATCTTTCATTTACTTCAGCATGTGTGACCTGTCAACACCATCATTAGATTATATGTATTTGCTTTCACCTATTTTAAACATAGTATTCATTTCACTTTTTTCTTCAAATTACTAGATAAAGTCAAATTTGTCTGAAAAAATCTTGATTTCTCTTTAAGTATCAATGGATAATACTATAATATTGAATAGCCTTTGCTTGATATCTTTATGAAATAGAAATATATGCAATGGTGATTCTCATAAGAATTATTCAATCTAAACACTCTTCTTCCTGAGGAAAATTCTTCACAAAATTTTCCAAAGGGCTTAAAATGAGTATCAAGAAAGCAATTTGGCTTGTAGTCTATGCATTGAAAAATAATATTATCTTTTAAATGTGGAATATGTTTCATATTTTTGCTCATTCCGAGCTAATTATGTATTTAAGTTAGATTTAGATAATTGTTTGGCAAAGAATAATGCCAAGTATTTGAAATAATTAGACTATTAAGAATAATTACAAAGCAAGAGCTCTTTCCTGGGACCTTTTACTGTTGTTGTCATCTGATATTTTAAAGTAAATAGAGTTATTTAATTCCAAGTGAGAAAACTCTTGAAATATGCAAATAGAAATCATCATAGGATAAAACGAGACTATCAGTGGCAATGTCTTACATCCTTAAAATATACTATCAAAAAAATTGTCACATACATTCCTGCATTTGATTATTCTATCTTTGGAATTGGAAAACAGTATTTCCATTTCCTGTGTGATGGGGAAAGTATTTAAAATATGATTTTTCAGCTTTCATAATTACAAACCAGCAGAGCTACTTCCAAAGCCAGGGTTCCCTGTCACAGCTGCAACATAGTCAGAGGCCACCAGAAAGATAGGGGACAGGAAAAACCCTGGACCCCAACCTTCCTACTCATTGAAAGCTATTTCATGTTTTCTTCTGGGATAGTCAAGAATTTAAAAGCCATTTTTGCTAGAAACCATGGTACTTCATAGGCCTACAAGTGTCCAGTGTATAACTAAAAGCTAGACTCTCATTTTGTATCCTTTGTTGTTTTACAACCTTCAGTCAAATTCTTTCTTAGGTTTACATACCTTTGTGGTAATCACTTAATGTGTATTATATGTAAGTTGACAAAGCAAGCTTGATTAGTTCCAAATTTACATTGATTTCGTACCCTTTAAAGAATGAGAATACCAAAATAAGAGATGTGTGGGAAAATTTAACTATTCCCCAAAGTTTCCATCCATTTACTGAAACCTGTGGTCACCTGGATTTCAGCAAAGTTGGAGCTTCTCATGACTTTGCCCAGTGCAGACAGAGACAATCTTATATTTCAGAACTATGGCACCATGGCTGAGATAATGATCTACCTGATGCCAGTATACCAGCTAGTCCTTGAAGGCTGGCCTCTTACCTTTTTAAGTGGGCCAGTCGGAACCCCTGCCTCAGTGTATGCCTCCCTCCAGCTACTTCAATTGGAATATTTTTCTGGCTTCCCTCTAACTTTCCAATTAAATTATTTTTTTCCTGTACATTTGTGCTTTAGTTTCAATTTCCATTTCTATTAAAGCAATGATCCATGCTAGTTGGTGCCATAAAAAAAGGATACAAAAGGAATATCAAGGTTTTGTCTGCCTTTTTGTTAACTATTAGACGTTTGAGGGAGTGTCGTGGTTCATAGCAAAAATGGCTTTTAAAACCTTGACTGTCCAGAAGAAAATACAAATCATGGTTTTAATGAGTAGGAGGCTAAGGCTCCAGAATTCTGCCTCTCATTCCCTATGGTGGTCTCCCACTGTGCCACGACTGTGTCACGGCTATGATGTCAACATTTTTAGATTCCAAATTTGATGAGATCAAGCAGTCAGTATTTGTCTTGTGTCTGACTTATTTCACTTAAAATAATGCCCTCCAGCATGGTTTTGCAAATGATAGAATTTTCACTTTTTAAAAGACTGAATAGAATATAATTATTTCTTTATCCCTTCATGTTGTTGCTGTGGGTGACGAAGTCTCAGATGGGTTTCTAGGTTCTTGTGTGTGACAAAGAATTAAACAGGGCACACAACTATCATGAAACAGCAGCAAAGTTTAATCAAGCAACTATGTTCTTGGAGTGAGTGGGCTCATACTGGTGGAAAGGAAAATGGTGCAAATACGAAGAGAATTGGTTTCAGAGGTTTAAAATGTTGGATGAGGTCTAGGATGCCTCCACTGCCACTTCCAGAGTATGACTGATAATGTGTTGATGGGGTCCTGAGTCATGTCAGTTGTTCATTGCACATGTCTTTTTCTATAATTCACCCTGTTATACTTGGAGGTATGAGATGCAATCCATATGCATGAGTTTACAATGAGTTCCAGGTGAAGAAAGGTTATTGCAAGTCATGCAGAAGGATCTGGCATGCATTCATCCTGGTTTGGGATTTTTGTTTTTTCTTATTGGTCCCTCCTGGTAGTAAGCCTTAGGAAAAAGGTTGGCAGGAAGGTAGGCACTGGGGTTTTGTCCAGGATCAGGTGAGTGGAGGAGAGGAAATCCATAGCTCCAACTGTATTATATTGATCTGTTGACGGACACTTAAATTGTCTCCATATCTTGGTTTTCATGACTAGCGTTGCAATAAATATGGAGGCAGAGATATTTCTTCTCGTTATAGATTTCATTTCCTTCAAGTATATCCATGTCACCAAACAGGGTCTAAGGAGGTTTCCAAAGTAGGGATGGAGAAGCTAAACTCACCATACCTGTGCAATAAATTGCAGGTTCACTGATTCTCATCGCAAAAAAAGAATTTTCAGGATGTGCATCAGTGAAAAGCACAAAATAAAAAGTGTGAAAGTACACACTTAAAGTAATAGAGTGTGGGGTCTTAAGCAAGGGAGGAACATTTTATTTTCTGGAACTGGGAAAATTTCTGTTTTCCTTGAAAGAGTGAAGACCTCTGAAATTTTTGAGTCAATAGATAGTTCTTTTTGTGTTTTGGGTGCTGGGGAAAAGATGCCCCACCTGCAGAAAGATAAAGACCCATTCATAGGGAAAGGCATATTTTACAGGTAAAAAGAGGTGGTACATATAGTCACAGGGGAATAAAGACTACAGACAAAAAGGGAATGGCTGAATTTGTTTGCAGGTAGAGGGGAATTTCTCAGTCTTATGTTTCTTGGGAAGTAAGGAGCAAACAATTTTAACTAGGCTTGGGTCCAAAAGTTGCATTTTCTTCCAATTATGGTTTTTCTTCTCTCCTTTTTCCATCTTTATTTATTCTCTCTTACTTAATACCCTGTAGTATCATTGGTTAGTCGTATGGATTTTCTACTTTTAAGGTTTTGGAAAAACTTTCTATGGTTTTCCATGAAAAGCCCTTCTCAAAATAAATATTGTGGTTACAGAGCAAGTTAAATGTACATAGCGAAATCAACTTAATTATAGATTGGATTGTACAGTGTCCTTCTCAAAACAGTTGTGATTTGAGCAAAAATCTCCACAAAACGAGGGGCTGATCAATAGAAAACCTGAATATAGAAGATTTCAGAAACAGGATCTTGTAATGGCAAAGTTTTTAAAGACGTATAAATTGTGGGATAATCTGTAACAATAAACCCAGTCATATGAGAGTAGAATGAAAGTGTACCTTGTTTAGAACTTTGAGCTTATGCATTAAGAGAAATCATGGAACAGCTTTGAAAAAGAAAATCACATGTATGTTTGCAAGATCACCTGAGCTACCATATGTAAAATAGACTTTAGGAGAGTGAAATAGAATCAAGAGAATCATTAGGTGGTAACTTTAAGGTTTAGGTAAGTCATGATGTTTACACTGAAAGAACATGAATGTGATAGTGGTAAAATAATAAAATTTGTAAAGGCATCACTGTTGTGATTTGCTGATAAACCATAAATGAAGTACTGAGTAAAGGCAAAAGAGAAGTCAAGGGTGAATGCAGGCTGTTGACCTGAGGAGCTACTGCTTAAGAATAGAGTATCAGCTACTGAGATGGACCACCCGGACAGGAAACAACTGAAAAGAAGCGTATCATGTACTTGATTTATTATTCTACTTTAGCAATGGCTGTTACTCGTCCAAATTCTTACACCTTATAAAAAACACAATAGAATGGACCCATGCCTTTTTTATTTTTTAAAATGGGTCCTTCACCTGTAAATTGGCCTTTCACCTGTGAATTTAACGTTTTCCTCTTCACTATAGCTTCACAAATTCTACAGCTCTTCACCCTTCAAAACCACACTTAAATAAATACAACTCCCGACCAGATGTACTTCTTGAGCTCCCACACTGTATTTTCTCTGATGGTATCATACTTTAATCATACCTGGTAAACATTTCTATGCCTCTTGCTGACTTGTCCTAGCAATCCCTGAACCTGATCTGTAGGTAGATGAGTTGAGTTCCCCATCTCCTTGTTGGGGGAACCTCCTCAGACCCCAGAGAGTGACTGCACATAGTCCAGTGTCATAGGCACAGTCGAGATGAAAAAGGTGAGACTATCTATGGGCATTTCTGTTTGAGAATTTTAATCTGCAGAGAAGCAGAGAAATAGAGTGGTAATTGGATTAGAACCATAGAAACATATTTTTATTGTTTGATATTCTTCTTGCTATGAGATAAGAAATATTTCCATGTTTGTTTATGAATAGGAATGATTCTGTTAGAGAAAAACTGAAGAATTAGAAGAGAGAGGAACAAATAGAAATAGGTTAAATTTATAAAAGTTGAAGAAAACTGTCATTTTTTTATTATGGGCCTCAATTTTTACCCCACTCCTTCAAATATTGCATCCTTTAGTTTTTTATTAGTATATATTCACAGGACCTAATCATCACATTCATCATGCAGAATTTGTATATGTGATAACACATCTTCATTCTTTTTTGTCCTTTTCCCCTCCTTTCCGTCCAACCCTTCTTCCCCTTCTCATTTGCAAAAGCTCTATTTCTACTTTTTCCTTTAATCCTTTTTTATTTAAATCTCTTTTCCCTTCTTTCTCTCCCTCTCCCCCAACCTTTTATGTTTTAGTCTCTTCTATTGAAGGGTGAATATTTCCATGTACCTTGAATTTGACCACAGAATGTGGCTCAATCTGAGAAAGAAGAGAGACATATAAAGTGTCTAGTTTGAGAGACTGTGTCCCTACAAGCTTTTCTGAGTGCCTGCCATCACGAGTAGACAAAATACCACTAGGTAGGCTGCATCTTCAACCTTGATCTCAAGTGTGTCCAAAATGAGCCCAAACCCCAATAAAGGCCTAATTCAGATGTACTTGCTGAAATCAATCAGATTGCCTGAGTGATAACCACAACACTGTTGTGTTAAGTCATTAAATTCTGAATATTTTAATACATGAGAAGAGTTGGTATGATATATTGTACAAGAGGAGGCATTGGCTTTAAGAAGGAATATGGATATCTAATCCATGGTAACAGGAAAAAGATGGGCTACATGCTGAAGTACTCTAGTAAGGCAGACAATAGGAGCTTTTAAAAACTGTGTTCCAAAGGCATGTATTTTCTTGGTGATATAAAAAGCAAGAGTGAGGGACAGAAGTCACTTTTGGAGAAATATGAGAGAATTAAGTATCAAGAATGGAGCAGTAAATGAAGTAGAGAAATGTATTCATGTTTTCAAAAGGTACTGAGGGTATAATTAAAGTTTCTGACCATCAGTTTAAAGTAAGGATGGTTTTATTTTTCTTCTTTTACCTTGAGCTACTCTGACATGGCACAGAAAAGATTGCTAGGTCAATCACCTATCCAGGAGAAAACTTTCATATCGTGGAAGCTAAGCCATGTAGTCAGGGAACTGAGGACAAACAAGTGAGGATGGACGTAGCAAATGATGTATTTAGTACACTGGAGTTACTCCTGGGGTCAAACGATAGCCTCAAAGTACTAAAGCAAATACATTTCAGTTATAAGAAGTGATAATCAGATACTGGAAATTTAAAAAAAAGTTTTGGAGAGAATTTAATTATTAGTAGGGACAAGATGCTGTGTGCAATGAAGAGGACTGATCATAGAGAATGGAGAACATTATCATTAAATGTGCAAAGAAAACAAGAATTCACAAAACAGGGAAAGAGACAGCAGAGTCGAATTCCAAAATTTTTAAAGAAAGGTGAAAAGTGACCAGACTTTAAACTGATTGTTACAATGACAGGTAGTTGGTCATGTAAACTAAAAGCTATGCTTCAAAAGTGTTGAGGATCAGACAAAAAGGAAAGAGTGATGGGCTGGCAGTAGCCAGAAGAAGCAAGAAACACACCTAAACTCTGTAGAAAGTCTTGTTCTCCATTGAGTGATGGAGACCAAGAGTGCCATGTTGGAGGTGACGGGAACGCATCATCCCCGTGAGATACCCATAATTCATAGAGCACAAGAAGCCAAAGGAAAGTCAGGGCCATAGATTAAGCTCCAAACAGTATTGAAAGTTTCAGGGTACTGTGGTGGAACTAAGGATGGACAAATCCAATCAGAAAGACATAAAGCTGAGTGAAGTTAAGATATGGTGAAGCACATTTGGGACTACTGCTGGAAGACACAGAAAACAAGAAAATAGGCATGATAGGTTAGACCTAAATTATATTAAGGACTTACCTATAGTATTCTACTCGTGTGGGTGGCCTTCAGGCCCTCATCTATAAGACAAAATTCCTAGACTATATCTAGAGGTAAGAGATAAAAAGAATGAAATATTCATTGCAACATATTATAGTTTCATAAAGTAGTGAGAAATTTCCTGTACAGATATAACTCCATAGTGAGACAACAAACTTTCTGTTTTGGTTAAAAAATAATTGCTGTTTCCTATGCTTAGAAAATAAGACAATATTCAGATTTAAACCAGCAAGTTTCAGAGTAATGTATCTCTAAACATTTCTGCAGTTGAACTTATGTTTACAATGATGGGCTGAGCCTCTAAATAATTTCAATATATTTAGAATTCGTAAGCCACTGTTTCTATGAAAACCTAACCTTAACCATAAATCATGCTACTATATACTTTAAAATTTAAGATGCATAATTACATTTTATATTTACTTTCAATGTGCCCATCACGTTATTTAATATAAAAACCACACTAATAGAGGGTCACAGGGCTTAATAGTAGAAATTATTTCCTTTTAGAAGCAGCTTTCTTATTAACATCACTCAGAGTCATTTAATTATTATTTACAATGCTTATGAAATGATACAGAAAATATATATTATCTGTAAAGAATGCCAAAGATCTGCTTTGAAACTAAGTAAAGTCATAATGGAAACTAAATGCTGATCTTTTGAGATACTTCTGCTAAGCAAATAAAGTTAAATAAAAAAATGATAATCTGGGAATTTTCAGTAGCAATGGGCAAAGCTTAAAATGTACGCAAATAAGCAGTGTTTTTATAAGTTGATCCTTTTATTTTCACTCCTCTGAATCAGTAAATGTAGAAAATAAACTATTTAAATAGTAAAACAATCATATTACAGAAGAATTTTCCATTCACAAAGTCATAATGTAAGTAGCATATTTTCATTCCCCTTTATAATACCTGAGTTTGTTTTCATCTAATATTCATGTTTTGTGGTGTTTCTAACTCAGACAGGTAAGTATCCCCTCATTAAGGAAACAAATGAAATGCAAAATGTCTGAATAATTTAATAGTATTTTTAAGTTAGGTAGTAATAAATATTTTCTAATTAAGTTAATGGAGCATGGAATTATAATCTCCTTAAAATCATAAAAATATAATTAGCTGATATTTTGAAAAAATGTTAAACCAATCAGAGGTTGAATGGTATAAGAAAACAAATTTGTGATAAGGCTGATCTTAGCTCAAATCCTGGCTTTTATTTGCCAATATTTGGTTTTTAGGCAATTTAATTCATTATACACATTTCCTTCATTAAAAGGGAGCAGGACCTCTCTTTCAGTGTTGCAGTGAACCGTGATGGAAAACGTTTTCATTGCACATACCGGTGATCGTGGCATCTAAGGTCACTCAACAAATAATAATAATTAAATACAGGTCAGCTGGTTGAATCAGGGAAATGTTTGTGAATAAAACGTGCTTACAATAGGAGGGATGGCATATGGGTCAGTGTTCTCCAGAAGAATAGGCCAAATAGGATGTGTATTTCATAGTGCAATATTTATTAGGAGGAAATGGCTCATGTTACTGCAAAGACTGGAAAGTCCAGTGTGTCATGTGAACCAGCACCCCCACGACTTGGGAGAACGATGGTGAACTTCCAATGCAAAGACTAAGAGCGCAAATGTCCAAGAGAACAACTGGTGCGGATGAAGTAGAAAGACTGCTGTAAATTCTTTTCTCCCACTCAAGGAAAGGAAGACTGTTTTGTTCTATCCAGGCCTCCAACAGACTGGTTGAACATTAACACATTCAGGAAGAAAACCTGATTTATTCTACCAATTTAAAATGATACGTGCTTCCAAAAACCCTCTCAAATAAATGTCTAGAATTTTTTTTTTTGCCAAATATCTAAGTCTCCTGCACATAAGTCAAGTTGACCCATTAAAGTCATCATCACAGATGGCATAGAACACATTAAAAAATTGTTGAGACACATTTGGGTCCCTATGAGTAATTTGATGGCTAAATAAGGAGGAAGAAAAGAAAGCTAAAACCTGAGGCATTAGACAACAAGAAGACAAAAAAAGGCTACATGACATGGTTCGGTCTGTGTCAATCTTTCCTTTCCTCAACCTGTAATTCAAAAATCTGTTCTTGAGTTCCTGGGGAGAATTCATTGTCAGTCTATTGTTACAAATGTTTTGCTGGTCTCCATTACATGTAAAGTACAACTTTAGACACTTGGCATGCAATACTGAGTACTATGGAAAAACATTTTTCCTATATTTAATATTATAGTGAGAGAACAAAATTAAAAATGAATATATGCATATATCATGCAAAGGCCATATAGAGCAATGAAGTACAAATGGAAAGAAATTCTAGCAGAGCAAAAAGAAAGGCACCATAAAAGTTATGCTCTAGACGACCTAACTGGTAAACCCTTGCAGTACTATTCATCTATAGGAAAAAGGTGAAGAAATCAAGGAAAGCCTGGGGTCATGAGACCAACGATTAAAGAGTAAAGTCAAAATTAATGGCCACAAGTCCTATTGAAAAAATGAAAACGAAGTGTGTTTTTGTTCAGTTTTATAAGATAAACTACTACATAATTTAAAACGCAAAGAAAACCCTTTTTTAAATTTCACATGATGTAATAAACGAAATGACATTTGGTGTTTATACAGCCTTGCATAAAGCAATAACTACTATCAAGTTCATGAATGATTTTAAAAGCCTATAATATAATAATTTTATTTGATATATATAGGATGGAAACCTCAAATATTTTCACCGTATTTCTCAAAACAGCACAGTTGTATAGAAATTTATTTATATTATTTGTAGAAATTATTTACAGAAATTCTATCTTTTTTTATTCCTGATCATTTGAAATGTAAAAAAAAAAATTTCTTTTCTTGCAGAATCTGCAACAATGTTGATTTTCTATGTCTCTTTTACAACTAACCTTTAGATAAATGTACGTAGGTCAGTTAGTCGGTAGAAATCGAGACTACTTAAATGGAAGTAACTGGAGCGTTCCTTGCCCTTGGAGTGTGTTGGTTCTTTTGTTCTTACCTTATTATACACCTGTGAATCAATACCCTCTACTCACTGGGGAAAAGTAGACCATTTCATTCTCTAGCTTTGCTTTATATGTGACAGCCTCGTTGCCTACAACATTTTATTCATCTGGGTATTAGCTGCTAAGAATTCTTGCCTCTTGTTCATTATTTTTGTCTTTAACTCACAAAAAAAAAAAGAAAAGAAAATGCAAGAAGTAGAAATACAAATTATAAGGTCACCTATATCTTTCTTTTGATGGCAACTTTGTTTGCTTTTTTTTTTTTGCTATCAAATATTGGGAAGTAAATTCAGTCTTATTTTCAATATAAAGACAGGTTACTTGTCAGGTTATTTAAGTGCATTTTTGTTGTAAGAAAGATAAAAATTTCTGGATGCGTTATTTGTATTGATGTTATCACTAACATCAATATCTTTGTGAATTTTTAGAAATATGGCATACAGTAGAGGGATACACTAACCTTTCCTGATATATAATTGTGGACCTTTCAAAGTAGAGAGCCTCTACTTTTGGAATCTCTTCACTAATTTGAAATGAAAGTACTAATAAAAACTTCATAAATCTTTGTATTAAGAAAACAAAATGAGTGTACGGCCATACCACCCTGAACGCGCCAGATCTCATCTGATCTCAGAATCTAAGCAGGGTCGGGAAAGCAAAATGATTGAAACTTTAATTTTAAAGTGTTTGTCATAAGCCTACCACTAAAATATTTTATTTGTGGTCTATCAGTGAAATTATAAGAAGTTGGTTTAGGAAAGGGAATATGAAAACTAAGCAATAATATCATAAATTCAGTAACACACTACAAAAAGAATACATTGTTCAATTGGAGGTAGAAACGCTGACTAAATGTTTTTCATTGTGAAAACATAATTTATATTTTTCCATGCAACAAATATACTTAATTAAGTAATTGATGGAAAATGGTTTGATGTACACATAATTTAATTTGTTAGGAATTTTATCAAACATAGGATCCTATAAATGACTAGACTTTTGAAAAAGATGTTCAATGTTATGACTTTTACAAACTATAATATGTTATATGTGAAAGTACATGCCTAAAAATATTTAATAAACTTCATTAAAATAAATTAGTATATGCCATGTGAACATGCAACTAAGAAAAATTAATTATAATTAATTAACATATTACCTGTAGCAGCTTATTTTAAAGAAAGTTTAATATTTTTTACAAAAAAGGCTATACACAAACACAACAAACAGAACACATTTGTCAATGATAGATAATATAAATATTGTGCTTTAAAAACAACTTACTGGGCAACTGCATGACAATGCAGGAAGGGCTTAATTTCATTATATAATCAAATTTATAAGATTTTACTACTGCTCAGTTTAATTTTTTTTAGAAAACCGGAATTTCAAATGAGAAATTTTATTGACCAGAAAAAAAAAACTTCCATGTTTTAAATTTTAAAATGTTACAGTCAGTCATTTTTATGTTTGAAAAAAGATTTTAAAAAACGAAGTCATTACAACTCTTTCTTTCGCACTGGGATCACTCGGTACACCCACATTTCTGCTCCCCTGGCTGACTGTGTGAAGGTAATGGAGACGTTTTAATTATCGGTTCTGAATCTTTATGATCTCTGACAGATCTGCAAACTCAGTTTCAAAAACTTATGCTAAAGAGATACGTTTTACACAAATTTTTAAATTTTGCACCAAATGTCTCTTCAAGCAATTCTTTATCTTTCTTGATATAAACAATTTTATATTCAATAGTCAGCAAAGAAGATTGTCCTAGTAACAATAATGATAAACCTAGACAGCACCACAATTGGCTTCATTGATTTCACTTAAATATTCACTTTTTAAATGAAAGCTCAAAATCAGTTACAATGACTTTGTCGAAGTTTCTAGAGATTTTTGTAGTAAAAGCAGTGTAGAGGTCAGCTGGTCAATGTTCACAGCCTCAGTTTCCTCAAGAATAAACAGTGCTCCAAATTCCTCTTTTGCAAGTTTAGTGTGGTCAGTCGAATACCCCATGAGCAACAGGAACTGTGCTTGGCATTTAATAGACAATTTTTTCTAAAGGACATCTTTTCCTAACCACCTTCACAACTAGAGAACAGAAAACAATAATGTCTATCTGTTGTGATTGTCCCCAAAAATCATATGGGCTATTTGTTATTCCAGAAAAATAAGTTGCATCTAAGAAAATTGGCATATAATTAAATCCCACTCATTTATTATAAATAAATTTATACATAATGTCTTTGGAATATCTGAAAGCATAGGAAAAGCATTAACAAAATCCTTTCTCATGCTGTATAAGAAAATGAACTTTGCTCCTGTTCCCCTGGAAACCTAATATATGTAAAAATGCAAACTAAATTGGTGTGATTTAAAAAATGACCTCTAATTTTTGCTTCATCTGACCTAGAAAAGCTTGAAAACTTGCTAGGTACAAACTATTTTATTCATTGCTGAGTACAGTAACTATTGTAACAGTTCATGTCTCTTGTGGAGACCCTGAAAGTTAGCCTTATTGAGATGCTACAAAAGATCTTGACATGCATGGGCTGCTGTGTTAGTGTACTGGGCAGACTCCAAAAAGAAAGAGAGAGAGAGACAGAGAGAGACAGAGACAGAGAGAGAGAGAGAGAGAGAAAAAGAGAGAGAGAGCTTGCTGTGTTTCTGCCCTGAATTATTCTGATTAATGTGAACCTTAGCCTTTTGTTTCCGAGTAGAACCTTAAAAAAAAAAAACAAAAAGACTTCATGGTGATCACTACAGACAACAGTTCAAGAGTCATCCAAAATTACACCAAAAATATTACATTTAGGCTTAAATTGATTGAAGCACATTCAGGAGTATAATTTTTTAAACTCTCAGGTTTCTTGTTTTTTGGGTTGTTTTTTTTTGTTGTTGTTATTTAGCCTGAAAGTTCTTCCTGCATACTACATTTACTTTTATTCTAGAAGGATCTAAAACCTTTTTGTTAAATGTGAGATTCAATCTATTACAGAATAGTTTTCCATCAAATGTGATTTAAAAGAAAAAGACAAAGTATTACTGATTATATACCAAAAATAACAATGATTCTATTAAGTATATTTAAACAGGTTTAACAGTTTCAAGGTAATAAAATGAATATGTCTTCCTTCGTATAACTTGCATAGCATGTTTTTTTTTTAATATTGTATTGCAAAAAAAGTTATGACCACGTGTTCTTCAGTATTAAAAAGTTGGGGTTGTTCAACAGAGTTGTAATTAATATATCCTAAGAGTAGCATGTCAATAATCAAATATGGAACCATGCTTTTTTGTGTTCCCATCCCACTTTGACTCTAAACTCAGTAGTGATTGTTTTGTCAATGGAACATCAACAACGTGGTAGAAGCCAGAGACTTGATAAACCCTTTCGCGCTGGGGCTTGCCCTGTTAGACCTCTGCTGCCACCAAGTGATACAATCTGTCCTGACAACTTTCAGAGTGAAAGATTATGTACAGCGAGAGGTCTGTGAGAAGTTGCTACTTCTATGCTACCGCTTTTCTGGAGGAGAAACAGTCAACTTTCTGACCTAAGTCACTGCAAGTCAAAAGGCTAAGCTGTCAGGACAAAGTAGACCCACAGCATAGGAGAGTAAGAGAATCCAGCAGGCAGTCTGCACATTGCCACGTCATCTGAGTATGGAAAGACTCCAGGGAGTAATGAGCAACTGAGAGTCCACAGTTCTTGTGTAGATTTCCCTCTAATACAAAAGCATTACAAGTGACCCTGGGAAATATATTTCCAGTTTAACCATATTACCTAACCACTTACATGTCAGAGTACATATAAATATGGTATCCATACATACTTCTTTCAACAATGTTTAACCTCCACAGAAAGTAAGAGTGAATTCATGCTTTCCACTTGACGAGACAGAAACACAGTAAACCCCTTTCGGAAAGTAGATACAGCAACCCACAAAATCTTTCATTTACCATAGCTCACACTGTATGACATCCGTGAATGAAATTCAGAGATGTAAGTTTAAACAGAATTAAAACATCTATGCAGGAAAATTAAAGACTTCAAAAAGAGAAAAATGTATTTTTACCAATGTATAAAATGTCAAACTGATAGTCTCAGCTTAATTTTTCATAGAACTGAAAAATCACACATAACTATTACAATCTCCATTTAGGTTCAATAAGGAAAACACAAAATAGCAATATAATATATGAATTATGTCTTTTATAATTGTTGGAATAGCTGACAAAGGTCTATAAATTGGAAATGATGTATTAGAAAATGAATCTCCAACCAATAATTCATAGAGTCCAAACCTTGCATTTCTAAATCAGCAATAAGGGCCGGAGGAATAACTCAGTGGCAAGGCACCTGCCTGGCAAGCACTGGATCTTGAGCTTGATTTCCGGTTCCAAAAAATAAAAAAGTAAAGAAGGAATAAGAAATGGAATGACACAGAATGGTTTATGAAAAATTGTTGTCTCACTTTGGGTTGGTAAAAATCATACAGAAACGTACCAGAGATTTCTATAGTCCAAAATTTAAAAACTTGGTACAACATCAAGAACAGTGACTACACACTGGAACTCAGTATCTCTGCATAGGGCTGATAGCACATTTTTGTTGAGAGCCACAGACTCCCCCCAGATTCTTCTTCAGAATAGAGCCCTCTGGTTGCAGGAGTACTGTTCACTGACAGCCCACAGCTGTCACAATTCTCCATGCATTTCCCAAAGTTGAAGAGAGCCACCTTGCCAAAAGTCATAATCTGATATCAGGGACAACGTTCACTCAATGCCTGTCTAAGATCCTTTCGTTGAAATTTAGAATGACTCTGAAAAGCCTCGTTTTGAGCATCTCAAGGGACTGACTGAGCACTTTGAAAGCATATGAAACCCCACCTGTTTTTTCCTCTGCATACTCTTTACTTCCCTGCATACTAACCATCATCCTAAAGTCTGCTTCCTGGGGTTTAAATTAGTACCAAAAGCTGGATTACCTCCTAATATGCTGATAATTAAAAACTCACTGCTAGGAGAGATGAAGACTGAGAGACTGGCACAGCACTGTAGGTGACCTATTAAAAGTTATGCACATTTGAGATAGCATGTATGATAAACCACAAGAATTGCACATCCCAGCGTCAGGCGTTAGCAAGCCATAGCCCACTGTTTCCATAAAAACAGTTTTATGGAAACATAAGTACAGTGCCTCTGTCTTCATGCCACCACTGTGCACTGGGTTAGTTACTACTGAAACTATTGTTCAAAGTCTAAACTACTCTCTGTCTAGAATGTCCCAGAACAACTGGTGAGTGAGATTTATCAGGCCTTTGAGAAATGTGGCAGAAATAATAATTATAAAGATAATAAAACTGGAGAGCTGTTTGCTGGGGTTAATTGGTGCTTAAAAGACAGAGAGGTAATGTAAAACTAATCAATTAGAAGCTATGTGTGAAAGCCAGGGACTTTTGGGCAGTATACAAAGAATATCAGTCCCTTGTTGTTGGAGAACTGAATAAGCTCAAGAGAAGGACTAAACTTGAATTATAAAGAGTAGCAGAGTGCCAGAGAGGATTAAATTCTTACTAGAAAGGTCAACTTTGCCAAGATCGGGGCCTTGATTTGGAAATAATGAAGCCATCAAAGCTATAGATTTCTAGGTTTATGCACTTAAAAAATCTTGAATTCCTCTACTACTCCAAACCCATTAAGCCTACATGAAGGTTTCCATTTCTTTCTAAAGCGCTTTAAAATGATGTATTCATTTTCATTGTACAAGACAGCACATGTTTAATCTACCAGAATCTGCTATTATCTCCCTTTATACTACTATATTAGTAATTGAAAATAAATCACAACAATATGCAATGGCAAATGATAAAGTCTTACAAGGAAGATTGGTGGTAATTGTTACCTTCCAAGAAACTGTAACACCTATTCAACGTGTATGTTCCAGAAAGAGTCTGGAGGGTGCATAAAATGCTTGAGCAGCGCGCTAGATTACAACATGTAAGATATAAAGTTATATAGCATGATGCCACTGTTATTTTTCTCATTGCTGAAAGAAAATACCCAACACCCACACTCTAAAGGAGAAAGAGATTATTTCACCTCACGGTTTGTAGAGGTTTCACTCCATCATCAGTTGGCTCCAAGACAGGGTAGCACAGCAGAGGAAGAGCAGCCCATGGCAAGAGCAAACAGGGATCAGTGATTCAGTGAGCTTGCCTATTTCTGTCCTTTTATAGTCCACAGGGACTGTAAGCCTCCTGACTTGTGCCACTCATACCCAGGATGGGTTTCCATTATCCACACTCAGAACTAAGCTCAAACAATTTAATTACGCCAGACTCTTAATCCATATTTACACTCCCTAGACCCAGCCACCTCTGTAAAGTCCCACATAGGAGCACATGAGGTTTTGGGGGACATTTAGATACAAGCTGTAACAAAGAAGAAGAGTTCATTGCTAGAAATGTATTCTCAGGGTCCAATATGTTGGCAGGGGCTCAGGGATTTGTGAAAGACAGAAAAAGGAATTCTCCCAGAAACTTGAAGAAACCAATTCTTTGCTAATAGATGTAGACATTCTGGAGAATTGAGAAAACTGGAACAGATATTTAAATCCAGAAAACTATCAGGTGACTATTTCTTTGAAGATTTCAGGAGAGGATGTATCTCTTCCAAAGAGGGAAAAATCAAAAAGAAAAGAAAAGATGAAGAAATTTGCTATTGAGAATGATAGCAGATTATTTAAAATCTTGGTTCACTCCCCTATTTGCTCACCGTTGACAGGAAGAGATGCTTGAGTCACAGATGGCAAAGGGGTAATAAGATTCTCAAACACAAGAAATGGTGGCAGGGCTCAAAGATCAGCAGAAGTGAGGCACAGAAATCTTACATAGAGCAAGGTTGAAGTGGCAGCTGGTCTGTATGGTACTTTGAAGATAGTTAATGAAACATAATGTCTCTAGAAGAAAGTTAAGTGAACAGCCAGAAAAATTATGCTCAGTGTATAAATCTAAAAGAAATTAACGATTATAATTGCCTAATTTCTTGAACTGAGCCGGTGTCTTGATCTAGAACCTAGTTATTGAAAGGATGCCAGGTTTCCAGAGGAAGGCAGTTTGCAAAACCATGTCAAGTTAAAGAGCCTCCATCTTTCTTCACGCAGGTGAACTTATGAAAATTTATTTGAATATATGCAGGAAAAAGAGGGCATTCAAATAGTTATGAGGACTCCTAATTTTCTAGGTTTCAGTGTTACCCAATATCTTCAATAATTCTGGATAATATGCCTTCCAGTTTTCACATAATGGTCCTAATTTACACCTGTTATTCCAGCATCCCATCTGGTTGAGCATTTGTCTCTGAATTAAAGTGTCTTTGTTGGGCAATATATTATATAGTAAACTTATCTAAAAATTAGGAAACATCTCACAGAGAATTTTTAAATATAACTCAAATTAGTTAAGAATTCTTAGTCTGTGATTTAGGGCTATGATTTGAACCCTCAAAAAACTTTATAACACATATAATTCATTTTGGCAAGAAATACAAGTATTTGTACCAGAAATAGTGTTACATAAATGCTGTATGAAACTTATGTGAAGGCAATAGTCTAGGGCTTTAACTCTTGAGATTTCTAAGGATTAATATCAATCACTTTTGCACTGTTTGTATTGATAATGAGATCAAGTTATACATCTGTGACTGTATAATTCTCACAATGTGTGAAGTCATATCCAAGAAAATATTACTCTAGACTCTTGAAGAATGCATCAAAAACTGTCTAGAGCATATTATGTTTAAACTGTTTACATAAAACTTTCTTCCCTCCTCTCAGAATCTTCTGATATTTGTTAAATAAGGACTTTTACTTCTTCTGTGGTGTCAAAAGAGCATTCCTTTCCAACTTTTACCTGAGAAGTGTCTCATGATTCACCTCTAGATTTCCCTCTGCAGGCTCATGGGAGCCTAGAGGTGACCTTTGGAAGGTGATTGGCTTTTGAAGGCTTAGAGCTGACTTGCTGTTTGGAGGTGGAGAATGGTTGGGAGAGGTCGTCACTGTGGGCATGGCAAGTAAGGGCTTATCTCCATCTCAAACTCCTCCCTTCCTGTAGTCATAGTGCCTTGAGCAGCTCCTCTCTACCCAAGGCTTCCCACCAGGCCTTTCTGCCTTGGAGTCTACCCACTGTTAACTGAAACCTCGCCACACTGTGAGCCAAAACCAACCTCTCATCCGCTAATTTGCAGGTGTGGTACTGTGTCTCAGCAGTGAGAAAAGTAACTAAGACAAAGTTCATTCCAAGCTCCAAGCCCTGTAGAGTACTTATTGTTAAAGTGAAGGCATTGACTGGGGAGGAATTAGATAGTGAAAGTTAGACTAGAGATGTTGGAAAACAATGATGGACCTGGTAATATAAATTTTGATGAATTTTTGGTTTGTCTGTTTTGTTTTGTTGTTTTGTTTTGGTTTGATTTTTGCCAGCGTAAGTGTCTTCTCTACCTTCCTGTGAGGGAAATGACCTCATACTGCTTTAACAAACTGTGATGCCCTCTAAGTCAGTTGTCTTTAAGACAATGCTGGCAATCTTCAAGACTCATCTTCCCCCAGCCCTCTTTGCATCCTGACCCATATCTTAGCTCTAAGGTGAAGTACAAAGTATGATGATCAAGAAGGTCTAGAACACTTCAAAAGAACTATAATGACTTTTCTAGTTCATACAGAAGTAACGAGTAGCATGTGTAAGAATGGAGACTAAGGGTATCTACAGGACAGTGATGTAAAAGCATAAACTTGGATCAAATAAAATTCATTGAAACGAACTCATTAGCATAGATTCAGAATTTAATGTTACATCTCAGTTAGTTACACACTGATTGGTTGGCTGAAATGTGAGGAAAAAAGGTAGCCTATTGTGAGTAAAGTGTAAATTCTGGACTTGTTTTGGCTTGGTATGGGCTGGAAGTAGTTTTGCTATGGCAAACAGAAACTTAAAGATGACACCCAGAATTTTGGGGCAGATTTATTTATGTTGACAGGCCCTGACTGGAATCACTCCCAAAATAGCAGGCCCTCATCTCTGGTGGTCTAGGGTTTATATAGGATAAGCAAGCAGAAAGTACAGAGGCACAATGACTTGTCAATTGGGGATTGGTTCTTACGATATGCATCATAGTATCCAGCTACGCATCTCAGTGATCAGCTATTTCTAAGAAACAAAACTAACAGGAACTGTAACTGGAAGTATTACATGGACAACTAATAAACAACTACACTGACTTGGGTGGTTGGGGTCTTCTGCTACAGTTTCAGTTCCCCAGGAGTAAAAATTTTTTTAAAAATGCAATAGCAAAAGAAACACATTTGTTTTATAATTTACAAACTTGCAAACCTTGCTGTAAGCAATGGAATTGACATGAACTCTATGATGAAAATGTTACTGTATTTAGTGGAGAACTATAGGTACTGCAGTCACCAAAGGATCACAGCTGGATAGTTCCTCAGCAGCAGAATCAAAGAGTTTTGGTTTGTGCTACAATTTCTAACCTAGGAAAGAACTTACAATCTAAGTACAAGTAGGAACTAAGGCAAAAATAGTGCAGAAGATAGATATTCAGAAAAAATATCAATAATACCATATACAGGACATATGCTAGAAATAATTTTCTGAGACCCCAAGTTGGGTTTAAGGACATTAGTACTCTGCTAATGGTGATTAGAATTGGTTAAGAATTTGTGAGAAAATGATCTTTGTATACTGAACAAACCTGAATACTTTGAACAAGGTGAGACTGGGGAAAGGATTGGTAAATTGCTCTTTCTCATAGATAAAAGGAGAAGAAGAAGGAAAACCTAATTGTTTTCTGAAAGTTACTTCTCCCAACAAGTGAAAAACTCTATATGACTGGAATATTTGTTCATAAAACACAAAAACAGCACTGGATGTAAACAGGGCATATCTGGTGTGACAGACTGAAAACTGTACTTCATAAAACTATTGAGAGATGGTGTGCGTATCTCCATGCCTGAAACTACCCCGACATTGTAACCTGTATGAAGCAACAGAATGTAGAAGAAGTACTTTGAACATAATGATCGTATGCACAGCATGGAAGCCACTTCTGTTTCCCTGGAATGCTCCTTTAGGTAATAACACAAAGAAACATGACTTCATCTATAGGAATTCAAGAGCCCACATGAAGCAGAACCAAAGATCTCCACTTTATCGCTTCCAGGATTGCTGGCTATGGAACTAAAGACACCTGGACCTTTCTGTGTTCATCCTTATGAGTGAGCCCAAGCAAAGTCAAAGAGGTGGCCCCCACCTAATCCATGGAATTGTGAAAAAGTATAATTTATTATCATTTTAAACCATTTGGATTTTGGTGAATGACTTACAGCAATTAGTGTCAAATAGAGTCTTTATTATTAGGTAAGAAATTCAGAAATAAGATTCGACTATACTAGAAAATTTTGAAGAGAGCATGCAAGTTGATGGCAATAATCTTTAAATTGTTTAGTTATGCAATTCTTTGACTTTGAAATACTTCTTTTGCAACCCTAAGATCTAGAAAGTTGAGTTGTTATATAATGTCAAAAAGTAGGGCAAAAGCTTTTCTTTTTAATTGTTTCCTAATAAATACCATACTTGTCCTATTCAGTAAAGCAACTGTTATTAATATTGCAATGCTATAACCAAGAAAATTAAAGGTAATAAAATATTTGTATTTTAATAAAACATAGTGTCTCACTCATACTAGCAACTGAAATAAAATTACTTGAATTACAGCATTAATATTTATTTGCAGTGTGAAAAGTTTAGCACTTTAATGATATGGGTTTCAATGTATTTAAAACCCAGAAATCTCCAATATGGGTATCATATAGCCATCATACACTTAGCAGTTTTATGTGCTACCATTTTTTTTTACAAAATACTAGGCCCAGGAAATTAAATTAATTAACAGAAAACTAGTAAACATGACCATTTTTTGTTTTACTGTGAATATGAATCTTAGCACATATAGAAGTTAGATTTACATTTATTAAATTCATTGTGGAGATTTTAAAAACCAAGAGTAATAAAGGTACATTCTAAGCTTCATCAAGATATTAGTTTTACAGAAAAGTAAAGTTATAATTGCACAAAAAATTATCGATTCATGCCAAAAAAAGGTAAATGTCACACAGTACTTCAGTGTCCCTTTTTCAGTATTCTTCCCATGTCCAGTGGATACAAAAATTACTCTTCTCTTTTCATTCAGTCAAATTTTAAAGCAAGTTCAAGTTCCTTTCAGACTTCACCAACTCATTACACTGTCATGCCAGTACTGAGTTTTGTGTTAGAAAAAGAAAAGGCTTATTGCTGAGGTTGGAATACAAAAGTGCTATTTTTACTTTCCAGCCTCTCAAATCATGATAGGTTTTGATAGGAACTGAGATTGCACAGGAAAAGTAATATAACCCTAAAAATTACTGCCATATGAATACAGATCGTGGGTCCATGTTTTTGAGCATGGTTGGCCATCAGGTGGATCCTGGATTGTTACTTCCATTATTAGGGCAAAGTGAAACTTCACATGCTCGACTTGCATTCTCACATCTGCTTATAGGTCAAGAGAAAATAAAACATGGGGTAAGCCACCTCATACATACTCTACTATTATTTTAAGATCCTAAAAGCAAAATGAGCCACTCCAGTGCCCAAGTACAGAAAATTTCACCTGCAGGTGACCAAAAATAATGAGGCTGACAAAAATGCAGCAAGAGGAGAGCTGCAGTTTATGTTACAAAGCCAGTAACACTCTTCAGACAAGAGGAAATGTCAAATTCATTTTTATTCTTATTTCTATACTAGGTAGTAACACCACTATGCTAGCCTACTTTCTTACTGCTGGCACACAACACCAGGCATACTCAATTTAAGGAGTCTGGATTTAATTTGGCTCATGGTTTCAGAGAATCTAGTCCATGGTTGACTGGCTCCAAGGCAGAAACATCCTGGCAGGAGAGTATGGCACAACAAAGTTGCTTAGTTCACAGAGATGGGGAAGCAGAGTAGAAAAACAGTGCCCTAAAGGAAGAGGCCAGGGACTTTATCCATTAGTCAAGGTCCAGAGTGTGCTTTACTAAACCCCTAGTCACTTCTTAATCTAGTGAAATTGGCAAATCACAATTAACCTTCATAAATACATTGTGCTCTGCAAGGGATTTAACCAAAAAAATCTTCTAGACTTAAAATTCCATCACTCTAATAAAAATACCCTGAGTTAAAAGAGGTAAACATTTACAAAATAGACACTGAACACATTTTAGATTAATATCCCACTGCCCCTTCCCACTCCAAAAACCTACTTGTATATTTAAGTAAGTATGTAATGGACAAAATAGGATATTATTCAGTTTATTTTAATGTCAAGGCCACAAGATAATAATGTATTGAGTGAGTGGGTATAACATAAAGGATCCACTAAAAGTTAAGTACTATGTGACTTTTTAAAACATTATCCTACATTGTAATGTTTCATGAAAGAGGCCTTGTTTTCACACCCTTTGAGGATTACATTCTGATAAAATCATTACCGACTTTTCACCAGTGCCTGGAGAATATCAATAGAATGAGGAATATCAGTAGAGTTAGGATAACTTTTCTAGTACAGACATTACTACCTTTCTCTGAAAAAGACACTTAGAAATTGTCATTGTATTATAGATTAGAATGAAATTGAAAAGTACCTATATTGCCATTTAACTTTAAAGTAATCTCCAAATACAAGAAATGACAACATAAGCTTGATTATCAATAAAATACACACATACATTCAGCATTTAGTTTCTAGGAAATTCTATTGAAGCTTATGACAAAGCATTAAAAACTGCATAAATACATGCATCATATTGCATTTCAAATGTCCATCTAAACTTTAAAACACTAATATACTTCATGGTTATCATACAATGATAAAGATTTTTGTTTTACAACTAAACAGTAATATGTTTATATAAAAATAAATATTGTATTATATTTGTAGCACAAATATAATAAAAGCACTCAATCTAACAAAAATTTTCCTATGGAATTTTGTAGAAGATATAGATGTTGTGGAGTATATAGCACAACTATTGCTGGCCATCTTTTATTTAGTTGAGATTATACTGGTTTCTTTATGCACACTTTGCTGTTAAGTAGCACAGTACTGAAGTAGTTCCTAGTACCCTCATCTTTTAGATGAGAAAATTTAAGTTGAGAAGAACTTGGTAACGTGTTTAGCTGTACCTAGTGAGTTTTGAATTCAGGGCTTAAATTCAAGCTGAACTGAAACCAAAACAAGTGACCATTTCACTGCCCTACACTGCAGGGAACCACTCTTCATACATAAAAACATAAAATTATGCAACATTATTTGTGGACACTACACACATGCACTGCTGGGAAGTGTACCACAAGCTGCCTAACTACTCAAAATGTACTAAGTATTCCCTATTACCTGAATAAGCAGTTCAATGGGGGTAAAAACTCACAATTCTTGGTGAACTTATGATAGTCACCATCAAGGATTTTTGTGGTTCATTTGATGGAAAAATACTATAAAGAAATTTTGAAGCTGACTGAATCCCTAAACAGCCCATAAATCCATCAAACTTTTCTCTGATTTAGAAGATGGCCAGAGTCAACAGACATTGAAAAATTGTAATAACATATTTATCTTTCTCGTACCTGATAGTACCTCAAGTGTGGATTGACAGAATCTTCCTGAAACCAGAATAAGAATAAATGAAGATGTGTTGCACAGTCATACACATTGTGCTGTATGTGAAGAAATAAGGCCTTGGGGATAGCACAGATTTTGAAGACTCCCTGCTGTTCATAGTAGCACATGGCTTCTGTAGAGTTGAGGAAGAGTACAAACTTCCAACACTTATCTTTTTTCACCATGGAACATGCCTCATGGCAAAGTGGAATTAACGAGAGGGAAGTGCAAGATATGTTGAATATTAGATGTGTATGACGTGCGGCCACGCATGTGGCATATTATATTTCAAACATGCAGCTCTTCCCAGTGAACTGAAGGACAGCAGCTTCAATGGATCCAGGCTAGATGTGGCAGCCGTCTAGGAAAAAGGCTAATTGGCTGATTCAGTTTTGACAAGAACCAGCTAAATATTTACCTCTTTCTGAAAAGATTAGTTAATGAAGAAGTTAAAGAAAGTTAGGACTGCATGAACTAATGGAGAAAATAAGCATAATGCAGACCAGTTTGATGTCCTTGATCCAGCTAAGGGTCTCAACAACAGAAGTGACCATACTACGTGCAGTAGGCTGAGAAAGCACCCTAGGTTCCTTTCTAAAGTCTCATGTGCAAAAATAAGAGATGCAATTGAGCTAAACATCTTGAGAGGGAGATTATCTTGGATTATTTGGGTAAACCCTAAGTACAATCATTAGACACAGCCAGAGACAAATGATACAGGCAGAAGCAAAAGAAAAGCTGTAACCCTGAAAGCAGAGACTGGAGTGACAGAAACATCAGCCAAGGAATCTGGCACCTGCTGGTAGTCAGAAGACACAAGAAAAATGAACATATGTCTTTAGCTCCCAGAGGGAACATGGGTCCTGCAGCACACTGATTTCACCACAGTGATACTAATAATGAACTTGTGGCCTCCAGTGCTGTGGGATCGTGTTTTTCTATGGTTTAAACTATGAAGTTTGTGGTAATTCATTACAGCAACCACAGGAAATTAATATGCTGTGTGTCTTAGTCATCATGGGCTGTTAGAATCATAAAGAAAAAATGGCATTTTGGCAAGGTAGGAAATCCAAGATCGAAGCACTAGCAGTTTCCATGTCCAGGGAAGGCCTGCTTCTTGTTTACAGATGACCAATTTTTAGATTTTGAGAAATGGGCATCTGGTTTTCAAACGATGAATTTAAGGACACCAATGTCCTTCCGTGTACAGCATCACATTCAGTATTGATGTGAACATAACAGATGAGTAAAACATACTTATCAATGTCAAATTTAGGCTTTTGAACATATTAAGGATTTGCTGAGATAAGACACTGCTAAAATTTATCAGATGACACCTAGAAAAGTCTATGTACTCCACAGTGGGTGTGCAGGAAAGTGAGAACCCATATTTCTTTCAAGACTGGGAAGAAGAAATGACATTCCTGATTAATACATTTTGGAAGCTAATCCAGGCACATAGAGTAGTCTTGGGTCTTCCCTACTTATTTTCTCATAGAAGCAAGCTGTTAGAAAAAGCAACCCTTCTTTATCTGGTGTTGCTACTGCCTGAAGCATAAGTCTGATACATTCTGTGCATAGGATGCATGGCTCATCTGACTTTTATACTAAACTGTATCTTTAACCTTGGCTTCTTAAATTTTATAGGTGATTTTTGTTCTCTGTGCTTCTTGGTTTTTAATTCACAACTTTTAAGATTTCAATTGACCAAGTAGTGGTGGTGATATTTGTTGAAGGCTCTAAAAGCCCCAAATGGTACAATAAATATTTCAAGCATGAGAATTTAATTATGTGGGGAGTCTATAGTGAAATGCAGTCCTTGCTTAAGTTTTTTTTAAAATAAATTTTATTGCATATATTCAAGATATAAGACATGATATTATGGGACATGTATACATAGTAAAATGGTTGCATAAAAATTGCTAAAATTTTAACAAAACCATTTGACTTATTCCTTAGTTTGATCTAAAAAAACACCTAATTCTACTATTGCGCTCTCTAAAGTTTCAATCAGGCAACCACTAAGCATAACATCACCACTAATTGCACAAGTATAATGACATGGGTCAAATAATTTTTAGGACTGCTGGTTCTGTTTTTAAATTCTCCAATACGAATTGAGCATTTTAACTGAAATCATGTCTCTCAGGAGGAATTATGTGGAGTTTACATTCGGTAGTTCTCTTTTTGCCTCTGTAAGTATGAGATTAACTGTCACAAACTGGATTTAAAAATCCATATCCTGATATCCTAATTTTCTGTTGCCATGGAGAAAGTCGTGGAGTGATTCCCCTGCAGCATCAAGGACCCGCTGTTGAGAACGCCATGGGGACTGGGGAGCCGCTCTCGCGCTCATGGGAGAGTTAGAAGGAAGCTGTAGCCCAG